>VXAV01007829.1:79310-110449 GCA_013399715.1 Alectura lathami | reverse complement strand
AAAAAAAAAAAAAAAAAAAAAAAAAAAAAAGGCAAAAAAAATAGCAAGGACATACACTAACTTATCCTTAAAATTGAATTTCTTGGAGGGACTGAAGTGGGGGTGCATAGTCTGAGGGATGTGGAACAGAATGTGAGAGCTTTTCACCTCTGGTTCAAGCCTATCACAGTTAGAAAGCCCAACACCATCTCACAGCCCGTCCTCCAAGCCTGATGTGGACTGTTGGATTAGAGTGCAGTCTGCTTCGGTGCTGGAGGTGGATGCACCCTGGCCTAGGCACACCTCTCCCTGCCCCTGGGCTCCTGCGAAGTGAGCCTGAGCTGGTGCCTGAGGAGTGGGACCGATGGCTTGTGCCCAGCCTGGCTGGTGAGCCCAGGAGCTTTGCTGAACAGATGCAGTCAGCGTTGGAGTCCACTAGACATTGCTGTGCTCAACTTGGAGAAGCCCAGAGCTGACTGTTTTCTCCCAGATACCTCTGCGTGGAGAGGTTCTGCCAAAGGTATTTACATCTGTGGGTCTCAACCTGCCACTGCATGGCGTGATGCCCACTAGACACCTTGCCTCCTCAGACCTTGAAAGATGAATCTGAACAGAGCCATCACCCCTCCTGGAAGGGCTGTGGGCTGGACTGAGCTTAGCACAACTCCTGTCTTCTCCCAGTAGTCCACTGTTTTGGCAGGAAAGCCACAGGGAAACGCGTTCTGCTGAGCCCCTCTGCTCTCACTTTCCAGTGTAGGATCAGGTGTGGTGGGAAGGACATGGCATCGACAGCATCTCCCAGTCCTCCCAGGCTTCCCCCCTCAGACATGAAGGGAGCTGGGTAGGACAGAAACCAGATGCTGTGGTCCTCCACACTTCCCATGTGTGTGAAATGAGAGCAGCCGTTGTACACCAAAGACCTGTGTTCCAGGGTAGTTGTCACTGCCTTTGGTGTCTCAGTGGCACTGTAAGTTCGTCCTGATGGTGTCCCCCACAGGAAACATGGGGGAAGACCCAGCCCTGGTGTAGGTGCTGCCCTGTGAGACCCCAGCAGTTCCAGTGTTCCCATGCTGGGGAGAGCTCAGCCCTTTGAGCCTGGAGGAGCGTATGGCTCAGTGTCCACCTCTGAGCAACGTGCTGGTGCCAAAAGCACAGATCTCAAGGCTACTTCTTTTGGGAAAAACTTGAATCCAAATAAGACGTTCAGATCAGATCATATAATTATTAATTATAGCAAGAATTGCCTCTGCCATGTGCAGACATGATCTTCAGGCTGAATTATTCTTCATGAAAGATAGACATGGTAGCTATCAAGTGTCTTCAGCAGAAACACTGACTTAACCAAAGTAATTCCAGCCCTGCGAAGGTACAACCTACCTTCAAAACAGGCTGCTATGATAGCTGATGAACAGAGAGGAGGCTCAGTGACAAATTCTGTGAAGATTTTATGTGCCATGCAAAACAGACATAATTATTTCATATGATTTGAAAGCCATAATTCCCTACTAGCAAGTGGTAAAATGATTTGTTTCTGATGAGTCCCAAGATACCAGCTGCTAAAACCAGATGGGAATTGAGTTGGATATGGAAGGGCAGCAAGATGCTAATCAAAAGGTGTCTGAAGAACTACACTGTCACTATTCATCTGCCAGAAAAGGCAGCTCAGCGTTAACCCAGGAGACCCAAGTGCCTCCCACACCATGCAGTCATTTCTGATCCCACTTCCTGAGGAGATACCTGGATGTTCATTCTCCTTCAGCGTGTTTGTCATCTAATCACAGACTGAAGATAAAAACCGTGGATTTTGGAGTGATGCAATCTAGAGTTTCTGGAACCCCAGAAGTTATTGAGGAATACTGAAGCATTTGAACTTTTGAACTGAATGTATGAACAGTGCATTTCTCGTAAAATGACTTTCCCAGCAACTTGGAGGGTTCTTGTGAAGGCTGATGATGGATAACCTGACTTCAGGCTTGCCTGCCTGTAACCCAGAGAAGTACTGAAATCTTTTGCAGCTTCCTCACTGCACCAAGGCAGGAGAGCAGCTGCTGTATGTGAAACATGCAATGATACAGATTCAGAGAAACCAGCAAAGGAGGAAAAGATGTGGGCTTTGACCTGCATTTCTCAGCTCTGTAACAATGGAGCCATCTACACCATCCCTCTGTGATGTGGGCATGGAGGACAGCATTAAGTCCTTCTGCATACAGCCTCTTCAGGTGCCTTGGAGGCAGAGAACAAACAAAAACCCCATGAGCCTCCAGAGCCAGGAATGACGGATCTGCCCATACACTGTTCCCACTTGGTTATTCTGGTTAGAGTCAGCCGGGCCTTGGGGGTCTTCTAGCACTGTATGCCGGCTTGCAGGCTTCCTTCACCAAGTGCTAAGGAGGCTCCAGCTTTCCTGGGCTGTGTGATGTTCCTAGCTTCTGCGAACCAGCCTTCAGAAGACAGAATTATGGAGAGTTCTTGCTCACTGCCTGTCATCATCCTGTAATCACAAGTGGACTTCATTGTTTGCAGATGTTCACAAGCATAGGAGACCCTTCCTATGGATGCTATTCCTAGCAGTCTGGAGCAAAAAGAGCAGCTGGATTCTCAAATGATTTCTTCTCCTGAAGAGGCTCACACTTGTTTTGTTATCGACTAAATTGGCAGCTGGCCTTCTAGTATAATTTTTTAACAGGCTTCCCAGAAATATGTTCCTCCTGGACATTTAAAATCGGAGGAACAAACAGCAGCTCAGCTTTTGCCTGCAAACCCACCTTCTCTCTCCCTTTTTAATACGCTTCATCTAGACCTTGGAGAATGTGGTTTCTTAACCAGGGAAAAGCCCAGAACAGCTTTGGAGCGGTTCCAGACAGAGTGTCTGTTTTGGATTGTGTGCCTGCATAAATTAGTCTTTAATTTGAAGTAAATTCTACACATGCTGGTGTTAAAGGAAACCTGAATATGATTCAATCTGTGCTGTTATCTTTACTCTGCAAACAGACCACCTGGGGGTTACATGGGAGAAGTCTGATCCACCTCAGATATTCTACAAACTTGTAGCATAAACCCAGAAAACTACTGAGCCTCACGCATACAGAATTGACTCAACAGCCTTAGAAGATTAAAGAGCCCAAGATCTTGCTGACAGGAAAAATTTCTTGACCTTTCTCCAGACGTTTTGCCCAGAGAGGCCTTAGAAGGTGGACTGATTTCTCTCCATAGCAGTAGGGAAGCTGTGAGTTTGAGCAGAGCAAACTGCAGTGCCTGCAGAAGGAGGCGCACAAGCAAGTCCCAAGGCCTTGGACTGGGCTGGGACACAGAACAGGGATGACTGATCTGCGTCCAGCTGAACTCAGTGCTTGGGAAGGTTAGCAGCCCTGACTGTGGGCCTGCCCTCATACTGGAGCCTGGTATGTTCTTGCCACAGCTTAGAGCAGTCTGAGGCTGCTCTAATCTCTTATCACTGAGTGCCGGGCCCTGCAGGGGTGTGCTAGTGTGTATATTGCGGCAGAAATACTCTTCTTCCCAGTGAGGTCTTGGCACACAGTACCTGCAGTTGGGATCTCTTCAGCCAAACAAAGAAACAAGGCGAGTCTCACTGCTGCACAGCCCTCCTCTGCCCTCTTAAAGGTGCTCCGTGGCTCTTTTGTGTGTTTGATGCAGCTGAAGCGGCTGAGAGCTTGGGCCAGGATCTTCCTAAATTGCGTGGGATCAGAAGACCTAAAAAGCTGTAAGAGCAACCCCCACCCCACAATCAGATTGTGCAGGTTGTGCTTACAGAGTCAGGCTGAAGGATTCACAGGTGCTGTTTGAATTTAACAGAATTACATGTTCACTGGAGAGCTCACAGTGTTGAGCTGGGGGCGAAAATATCCACGTCCTGTTCCAAACCTCCTGAACCAGCCAGGACTGGTCCATTAGGTTCTGGGTAATGAGATCAGGTACCTGTTTGTGCTCAGGTGGTCCGTCTGTGCGCCCCATTCGATGCACTCCTTTTAGCGCACATATAACTACAGCAGACCCTCGAGGACCACCGGAGTGTGGAAGCTGCGACAGCGAGACTTGGTGAAGACAACGGCGCAGATCCCACTGAGCTCCCACAGCTCGGCTGGAGCTGTTGTCTCCACTGAAGCTGGAAGTGGATGTCCCTGTGGTTTGGGCTCTACAGCAAACATGCCTTGATTAGCTGCTCTGGATTAGGACTCTGCACTTATTCTGGTTGCTTTCTTTTCTTCCCATTAGTAGTTTTGTGGAACCCAGCCTTTTGGGGCTCTCCTGATCATCTGGGACTGGTCAGGGGACAATGACAGAACTGTCTTCTTTTTCAGCCCTTTGCACAGATAAGCAACACGCTTGAGACATTTCTCCGTTTCCTTTTATTAGTGCATTGTGTCCTTCTGCTGCAGCTTCTCCTTATCTTGTTATTTTGAAGCACCTGCTTGTTTACATTCTTCTGGAGCATGGATTGCATTGTGAGAGCTACCGCATTTGACATATTTGGGGGTGCAAAGGAAATGGACCAACACTTGCAAGATTCAGGCCAACAGCTGGGCAGAAAATATTTCACTCGCAGCAGGAATATTATTTTAATTATTTATTTGATTAATAATGAAATAATAATCAACAAGAATCATTGCTCTGCCCTAATACAAGATAAAATGTCAAAGTCTCTAAATGAATCATTTAAATCATTTTGGTTTGTAACTTTCAAGATGCTTTATTTGGCTGATCATCTTATTGCATTTTTGCTACAATGTAAATATTTAACTGAAATTCATCCTGAACCCAAGAGTAGAACTTTATTGGTTTTTTTTTGAAATGTAGGGAAAAAAAAAAAAAAAAGAAAAAGTAAAAGACCTCAAGGTCAAAACTGACTGAAGTCTTTGGACATTTTCCAGCAACAACAGAAGCTAAATAGAAAAATTCCTGACCAGTTTTGTTGATGGCATTTGCAAGTGGAAAATTCTCAAATTGTATTTGTTTTTAATTTTCATTCAGCTGGTTAGGCACAGAGAGATGGATTCAGGGAAGGGCAGTCTTGGGTATTCTCCACATAGGCTAGGAACGGAGCAAGTTGCTGTCCTGAAAGCTTGCCGCAGCCTTGCACTTTGCCAAGACTGTTCCTACGGACATGGCTTTACCCACTTCCCTTAGCCTCTGAGAAGGGACGTGTGGAGCTCTGGTGAGCCCGGTGAGTGGGCTCCAAAGGGAGTATTTTAAGGAACAATCCACCATTGTGCTGGGATAGCCAGCCAAAATCACTTGGCTAGGATCAGGTGTGCAGGAAGAAGGATGCCATGATCAGAGACCATTGCGTGACTGTTGGCCTTTCAGGAAGCCTGAACTTTGCGGTGTGCCACTCAGATCATAAGCTTAGCTGCTGAAGAAGAGCTGCCTGCAGGCCTGTAACAGGGGCAGCAGATTCTGCATGCAGAAAGAGTGCCTTCTGTTTGCTCTGCTTGTCCAGAATGGGAGGCTCACGTGCCATGCATGCTGGAAGTTTCTTTCCTAGACATCACAACTGGAGACACGGTGATAACAAATCTTCATCTTCACCAGCACAGGAGTATGTGGCTGAAAAGGGACCATGGGCAGTGCATACTTTCGGAGTTCTCCTGGTCACTGTTGCTGCCAGCAGCCTTACTTCTGAGGAATCAGGACCCAGGGGAGCAAGAACAGCACTTGCGGCTTCTGAGCAGTGTTGCAAAGCACACCTTCTGCATGGGATTGCTTGAGAAGCACGGTCTTGACAGCCTGGGAGGTGACAGAAGGTGCTTGTGTTTATACAAGGGCTTCTTTTCTGTCACTTTCCCGGTGCTGATTCACTAACAAGTAAAGATGAAAAGCCTGAGCTGTCCTAGACAGCGCGAAGACTTATCTATTGCTTTCTGCCTAGAAAGTTCTTCTCCCCTCCCACGCTAAGCTGACTGCAGAGATCTAAGGATGGACTATATGGTAGCTGTCATGGCATCAAAGCTTCTTTGATACATCTGTTCTGCTTTTTCACTTCTCACCAATTTCTTTTTCTGGGTTTTGTTTCCTTCCATCGGTTTTCACATGATTTTCAGTCTTTCCTTAATGGCATGAATCTTCAGTCATACTCAAGTTCCATCCATGGCTGACATCTTGCGGATGTGCGCCTGAGAGAGTTTTAGCTCCTTTCAGACAAAGCCTACATTTTCTTAGGTGGGCAGGACGTTTACTTAATTCATCTGCACCCCTAAGGTCCTTCAAGGTGCTCACAACATACGCATGAACTGAAATCTCAGATCCCAGACAAATGGGCAGAACATCGCAAGCTAAGCTGGATGCCCTTGAAGACTCAATAAGTTCATGACTGTCAGTGATGATGAAAAAACTTAAGGATTGGAAGACACCATCTGTTTTGGGTGCTTTGTTCAAACTCCACTGCAGTCTTTTAAAGGCTTCTCCAAAGTCATGCTTCACCAGGGCTATCCTTGTGAGTCTGCATCACGCAGTTGCCTCTTTGGTTGCCAGCAGGGCATCTTCACTTTGCTTCCAGCACCGGCTTCCTCTGCTTCATCACCAGGGAGGCCAGCAGACTTCATGTTTGATGGTAACTCCCTGGGAGCTGGCTGGGCACCCTGGCACTGAAACTACGTTACTGGCATGCTTCACTTTTTTTTTTTTTTTTTTTTTTTTCTTTTCTTTTTCCCCCAGAGATATTTACCTGACCAGGTGGTCAAGTTTTCAGAAGTGTCTTGGTCACTGAGGGTCTTGTGTACAGCTAGGGAGTGCAATGAAGCCTCATGCAAAGCCATGCCCTTGAACTCCCCTTGAGCGGGTTGGGGTATGCAAACAGCCTAGCACACTCCCACATGGAGGAGTTAGCACAAATTCCAAAAATCAAATGTGCTGTAGCACAGAAAACAAGGTTGGTTATGAGCAGTGAGGGTGCACCAGCTTTGCTCCATGCAGACATACCAAAACTGCAGTGAAAACTAGCAAGAAATCAATTGCCAAAGCCACCTCAGTAATGCGTGCCCTTTCAGAGCTTTCTTCTGTTGAGAGGGACAGCCAGTGAAAAGTCCCCTGGACATGGGGCATCCTGCCTTTGAGAATGGGGACATTCATTTTTTTGAGGAAAGACAGAAAGGTTTGGAGCTGTGGAGGCAAAGTGGGAAAGGACAGTAGATGGGACAGAGAGATCCTGCAGCCTTTTACTACCTATATCTTCTGCTCCTTGGATCATGCTGGAGCCAGAGGTGTATCTCTAAGTCCCCTGCAGGCATCCAGCATTCACCCTGATCCTTCTGGAGTAGCAGCAGGTTGTCCACAGGAGGATGACTTCCTCTAGGAGTCTGTGACAGTGGTGTCTCTGTGTGCCAGCAAATGCCGTAGGCTTTCCCCAAGGAGGGTTAGTACAGCTCTCCAGGCAGGGATTAGACCTCCGTGCACAGGCAGACTTGCACCAGTCGTGACCATTGCTGAGAGATCTTCGTGCTCTGGCCTGCCCTGTGCCCAGCCTGGCACTTCCTCAGGTCCAGACAGCAAGTCCTTCCCCAGACCTCAGCTGAATCTCGCATCTCCCGTTTGGAGAGGAGCCCTCCAGCCAACTGCTGGGCTTGTGTGCTCTGGGTCTGTAAAGCTGACGTGGGTGCTGAGACCCCCTTGCGCTCCCTCACGTTGTGGCTCCTTACCTGCTAGCCCATATCAGTGTATGTCCACGATGAGGGAGAATTATCAAAAATCAGAGTTTTCTGCATTTCTACCTCTTTGACACAGGAGAACTAAATAGTTGCCAAAAAACCCTGCCTGTGTTCCATTAAATAGAGAGAAGCAGGAATTCAGCTCTCTTCTTGTCTTTTTATATTGCCACTGAAGCTGCGTATCTGCACTGTGCCATCTAAGCTCACATCTGGCAAGAAGAACAAATGCTGTCGTAGCCCTTGAGCAACAGCACAGAACTGATCTGCCAACATGCTTTTGAACCACAAAGCTTTGATCACATACATCAACATCACAGAGTTCAAAACCGTCTCCTCCTCCTCCCCTTTTGCTGTGCCACAGACTGGGAGCAGGCATTAGCGTCCCATGCAGACAGGATAAGGTCAGATCTGCACTGCCCATGCAGGGCTGGCAGTGGGCACAAGGGACCTGCATGTGGAGCTGGACATGGACCCGGTCCTGCCTTGCTCCACCCAGCCCGGGTTGGGCCCAGTCACCTGGCACTGTGCTGAGCCTGCTCTGGCTGTTTGCTGTCCTTTACACCGGTTTGGCAGGGAGCTGAGGCATCGGCCTCAGGTTCAGGCCTCTGCTCCACACGCTTTCTGCTGAAGAGTCTTTAGTTTTTTTCTTGGTTCACCAGCTGGGACCTGCCAAACACTGAGGCCTAGATGAGGGACAGGGACAGTGCGATCTTGGGGGTGGCAGTGGAGAGGAAGGCCTGCCAAGCACGAGATACAAAGCCTGTAGCACAGCTTACTCCAGGAAGTTGGAAAGGATGTTAAAATTCTAGCTACGATGGTAAACCCTGTTAAGTGTAGAGTGGGGAGATGTTGGTCAGAGGGGAGTGAGCACGTTGTGGGATAGGCAGGTATAGGTGGGGATGAAGAAAGGTAGGGCTTACTTTGAGGGACTGTCCAAGAAGGTTGTGATGAAAGACGTGAAGTAAAAGAGAGAGATCCGCACTGGGGAAAGAAGCGTTTGGCCACCCACAACTGAGCTCCCATCACTTCCCAGTGCCCCGTGAGCTGGCACATCCCGGCCCATCTTGTCGTGATGTTGGGACAGCCTGCAAGAGCCTCGTGGCCAGGCAGCGCATGAGGCCTGATCTGGCTCAGCTTTCTTCTCTGTCCCTTCCTCTCTGTTAACACAGAGATTCTGCACATGCTTTCTCTCTAACCGCAACATGGCCATTCTCCCTGGAACACCCTGTGAGTGCTTCCAGGGGCAGTAATGTGAAGACGCTTGCTCTACACAACGCTTGCTGTCACCTGAGCAGCTGCTTGCCGCTCTGTGGTGCTCCTTGCCAGTCTTGCCTAGACAGTGGCTCCAAGGAGAACCTCTGAAAGTAGCATCCAGCCCATCTCGCTCTTCCTGCCAGCTGGTGCCTCTAGCAGGGGAGAAGGAAGGAGGCAAGCAGAGGAGGAAAGGAGGGGTTTGGCTGGCGGCTCAAAGACACAGGCCTAAAATAAAGCTGCAATGCTAATATTACAGGTGCCTGGTTAAAGCAAAGCAGAGAGTAAATACACGTGTGAAGCATTTATTTTTTCCATTCATCACAATGCACTTTTTATTTCTGACCTTAGCCTCGAGAATGGTGCCAGACATGTTCTGTGATTTCTCCCCTTTTCCCCTCCAGATGTCCAAATGGATTCTTCGGACAGAGATGTTTGGAGAAACTGCCTTTGCGATTGTACATGCCAGATCCTAAGCAAAGTATGTTTGAAGACAAAAAATGCACCACACTACTTAAAACCTCCTGGGCACAGCGGTGGATGTAGAGTGGTCTAGTCAGGGATGGCTCTTGGTGTCAGCTTTGGGCTAGGGCTTAGGACTGCAGGTAAGGGTGCAGGCTGAAAGCAGGCAGATAGGAGTCATGAAAGGGATCAGAAGGGGCCTCGGTTCACTCTGTTTGGGTGCCATTTTGCTATCTTGTTTCTTTCTTTCTGGTTTTCTTTCTTTCGGTAGGTGTCCGATCGAATTCACAGGAGACCGGTGTCAGCATTTCGCAATGGTCAGCTTCTCCAGTATGTCTCTTTCTACTTCTCTCTCTCCCTGGTTATTGTAGCTCTGTGTCGTGTCCTTAAAGCAGGTTCTTCTGTTCTCCAAGAGCCCTCTTCCTGTCTTGTGCACTTGCAGCTCTGCTTGACCCTAAGAGGAGCTGTGATCGTTGCCAAGAGGAGAACCAGGGCTCTTGCTATCTTCCCATTTGCTAGAATGGGTTCTGCTTTCATTTCTGATTGAATTTAATGTTGCTTGCTCTTTTCATGCAAAATACAAATAAGATACAAGGCTATGTGGTGTGCTGTGTGAGAACAGTCTGTGTATCTGCTAGCATTGCTGTCTCAACATGGACTGTGTGGTGCAGTGCAAGAGGCCTATATTTTTCCTTTGACTCTTGCAGTCTGGGTGTGTGGGTCTCTCTGTACCAACTGAGGAAAACACAGCGAGGGCCGTACTGAAATTTCCCCTGTGCTTAGGTTGTGTTTTTGTTTCCAGAAGTTAAAGTGAGCATCAATTGCTGTTCAGGTGAGACTGCCAGAGGCTGGCCTGGAGCATGTCCAGGGGGCTGGGCAGGGCCCATGGTGTGTGCCTGGAGCCCCAGAGGCCATGCTGGAGTCTGCCGCGATGTCAGGGCTTCCTCCCTGCGGTGCCATGCAGCGTACGGACAAAATCTGCTCACTAGGCATCTCCGGCTGTACCCATCCCGGACACGGAGATGTTCCCATCTCTCCTAGTGGGTTGGACAGCCTTGCGTATGGGGTTGTGTCTAACTGCAGAGACTGATCCCTTGACCTCGTATGCAGTGGATGTAAGTACCCTACAGCCCTTTCATTTACTGCTTCCCAGTTCTGCTTCTCAGTTCCTGTGTTCTCTAGGGCTCCATAGATGCCTCCCTTGCTCTTTTGGTTTGATGTAGATAACTTTTGCCAGGTCCATATTCAGACAGTGTCCCAGCACCAGTGGGATCCTTGTGAGGGTAAGGTCTGACCTGAAATGCAGCGCAGCGCTGAGCCTGCAGTTACAGCGCTGTGACCTCTCTGTACACCCTGCCTCCCTGCTGGCCATTTGGACCACCACAAATGGTGGTTTTAAAAAGAGGCTTTTTAAAAGTGCCACAGAAGAGACTTTAATTAGTGGGAGCCAGAGGATAAAGGCTTTGCCTGTCTTACCACTGCTTAAGAAATCCTGCAGTCCTCCTCCTGAACTGGCAGTAGCAGGGCTCTCATTAGCACATGCTAATAGCTGGCAAGGACTTGCATTAAACCCTTCTGTGGAGTATACACACAAGACATAAATGGGCTTTGGGGCCCTTGGGACAGCTTGATGTTTTTACATTGCCTTCTGTTCCAAATTGGCTTCAAAAGTTGAAACCTCAATTGATTTATTCTTTCAGACTAAAACATCTCAGTAAGCTCTTTGTAAAATGACTAAACAAAATTTCTGTTTTGATATTTAATCTGATGCAAAAGGGTTTCCTTTCCCCTTTGGATCCCACAGTGTCAGGGACCCCTGCTGCAGACAGTACTGGAATGCTCACCCGCTGAAGCTGGTCTGTAGGGTGGCTCATGAGGTAGTGTCCAAGACACTAAGACAGCATTGCTGCCATGCTNGTGAAAGTAAGTTTTAGGTCAGAAAAGTAGTTTTTTGGAACATTAATGGCAAGAGTGAACAGCATGCATTTTTATCCCAGCCTGCAGAATCCAGCTTTTTATGGGAATGAGATTTGTTTAAATTTTATTTATGTGCTGGAGGAACGGTGCCAACTTGAAAACTGACACATGTACATTTCCTTACCTCAATTCTGTTTTAACCACAGGATGGTAAGGTAAAAACAGCTTAACAATCCAGGTTACCTGTCTGAACTTGGATAAAAATCATCTAAGAAGATGATTCATCTGTGTTTATAGCTGTTTTCACTTTCAGGTCACAGTTGGGTAATACGCATAGCAGCTATACTGCAGCAAAGAGTGCACGGAGCTTGCCATTCTTCCTATTAGGAAAGGCATTTC
This sequence comes from Alectura lathami, assembly GCA_013399715.1. NCBI lineage: Eukaryota > Metazoa > Chordata > Aves > Galliformes > Megapodiidae > Alectura > Alectura lathami. Next base: position 98,780 of record VXAV01007829.1, on the reverse strand, counting down.
ACTTGAGTCTGGACTGTGTGAGTGCTTGCTTTCTACTTTAAACAATAATTAGGGCACAGTAGAAGTTACTATTGCTCTATAATTCACTGTGTGCTTCGTCCTGACAGGCCAAAAGCTGAAATGCTTTGAATGAGGTTCAGTCATTTCCATTGGAAATAAAAAAGCTCTGATTCTTGTTTTGAGAACATTGCCAGCACCTGACAGATACTTACACAGTAAATAATGACACCTACCCCGGTGTTGTGTTAAGTGTTTTTGGGCTGTTTTAGGGCTCCTGACTCTTTAACATAAATATTAGCTGTTAGGCTATGATTGCCAGCAGGTATTATCCCAGGTCTGAGGGAGAGCCTCTGCAAAGTGAACTGTATGTAAGACACTGTTCTGAAAGGGTGTGTCAGATATCTTGCCAAATTTGGGCCAGGGGAGGAGATGGTTGCCTTCTTCCCAGCATCATACAAGATGTTGTGTGTCTTCCTTCTGGGAGCAGCTTCCTCTCTCACCAGTTTGAACCCGTACTCAGATTTTGCTCAGGAAGAGCTCCCCATGTTTTTCTAGGGGTTCTCACAGTCTGTTTGGCAGGCTGCTTGGGAGGTTTCTTTTTTTTTTCTGATTGTCAGAAGTACCTGCTGGACTACTGTAATTATGAAGATGAAGGATGTATTTAGATTGGTCTTCTTGCACATGACATTCTCTGTGTTGCTGCTGACCAAGTGCCTGCTGCCAGGTGTATTCTGGGTATATCCCCACAGCCTGAAAATGAAGATGGCACTTTTCTTTCCTATGTTGTGCTCACACTATTGCTATTTGCTAACAGATTGGTACAGAGGAACTCACAAAGAATTTAATTATTGGGCTAACTTGGAGACATCCCAATCTGTCCTGACTCAGCCCTTATTTGCTTGAATAGCGTTTACCTGTGGTAGGAATTTGCAACAGCAGAAGTGAATCAAGAATCTCACTGATTGGTTCCTACCTGGTTGTAAGCAGCACACATTTTCTTTTGCTTGCCTTGTCATGCAGATATAATGGTCCAAATATAATGGGAAATGTGTTGAGATGCTGGAGCAAAAAAGAGAAGTATGCTAGAGCAGCTACCACACCTGAGGAGATGGGTGCACCGTGCAGACAGGCAGCGCTGCTCTGGCCTAGCAAGGTGCCACTTCTGAGCGGTGCTGTGGTACCTGTCTGTGCCAGCTCTCTCAGCCCGCCTTTGTGCTGAGCCTGAATTAGTTTCAGCCTCCCTGATGGTCTGTTTTCCAGCAAGACTCATGCCCTGAGGAGGTCTGAGCCAACACATTTATTTTGCGCAGCAGTGGGTAAGCGTGCTTGGGCAGTGGGTTGCCGTCAGCCAGCGGGTGGGCCGTGACCTGCTAAGCTGCAGCAGCACAGAAACAGACTTTTGAGACATTGACCCACATCCAGTAAGCATGGGCAAAGTCTGATGGGGAAACTCAAAAGGTTTATCTTGTTTGTGATAGGTCAGTTTTACGACAGAATTACAGATGGCTTTGTCACGTAAAAACAGAGAAGCCACCAAGAAGAAACAAGGAAGGAGAGATGTCAGAGAAAAGAATTGCATATTCACTGAGATTACAAAAGGTGAAAGGTACACACCTGAGAAGAAGAAAATTGCCCCAATGCTGCCTGAAGTCTGCTTAGACCTCTTACGTCAGTATGGAATTGCTCTGATCTCATTGGGTCTCTGCACTCTCCTCCATCTGCACCTAAGGAATTGGCTGACAGGTCAGGGTTGGGAAACCAAGTTTAGTAACCTGTAAGGGGAAAGCCTTACGGAGGCTATAAAATATAGCTGAGGGACATTAAAGAAACATTTAAAGCAGTTTAATTTAGACTGAAGGAGAATTAATGGCAGTGAACAAAATAGACAGTGTCTGTCTGCAATTACTCCATAAAGGAGAGGAATGCCCTGGTAGATGAGAACACAGAGAACTATTTCCATAGACTGTGAGTCAGTAAACCATCTTACTAGAAGATTTGTCACATCAAACTCAGCATACTTCTGTCTCCACACAATTATAGGTGCAGGTATAATTAGTATATGTACTGCATTGTACATGTGGTGTATCTGGTGGTAAACTCACGCCGTGTGCTACTTTCAGGAGCTAGATCTTGCGCTTGTGATGCCTCTCTGGTGAAACCAGGTGGCTGGGAGCCTGTAAGTCCAAAATGTGACCTAAACCAGAAATCCTCCCTGGCTCTGGCCACTGGGACTGCAATGTGCAGGCAGCCGAGCTGGTAGCCTGAGTTCACATCACGAGCTCTTCTTCTGACCCCCTGTTGCAACCGGAGTGGCTGCAAAATCTGCTCTAAAATCAACAGCTCTGAACTTGGGACCAAAATTCTGCTTCCAGGTGTGATTGTCCAGTGTCTGCTGACACAGGAGCAATGCCTGAAGCCGGTAGACATTCAGTGCATGGGGACTCTCTCCCTGGACAGTAGCTGGGTTTGCATGGAGCTGTGATTTCCTTGCGCTGGAACATCCATAAAAAAGGCCCTTCTCTGGCCTCACTTTTGATTTAGAGAACCTTGGGGCTGCCTCAGCCTGTAGCAAAATGCTGCTTGTGGTACCAGTTCCTGTTTCAATTTTTTTAAGCAGCAAGGAACACATTTTTTCAATTTCTTTCTCATTGGTGCTTTTCAGCATGCATCTTCCCTGAAAAAGCAATCTTGAGCAATGTTTGAGAATCCTCACACTTCAGTACACTTCCTTAATAAAACTTTTGATCTACTTAGAACTGTCTCTTTTTCAGTTTTCTTCCTTTGCAGTCTCACCACCCAGAGAACCTCCTAGGGTTGTGATCTCTGGCTTTGCAGTCAGATCTTCATCTCTGCTTGCACAGAGATGAAAAGTGAGTGAAAAGTGGGTGAAAAGTCCAGCAACAGCACACGCAAAAAAGCCAGGAGGTCTTTCTAATACGAGATTTTCTAGTGGATTCCAGAGATTCACCTAGTTGATCACTCTTTAAAAAAAAAAAAAAAAAAAAAAAAACCTACAATGCTGGCACCAGATTTTCAAAGCTGACTGTTACACATCAGTCTAAGATCTAGGTTAGCTCCATGTTCTCTCCTCTACAAGAAGCTTTTCAGGTCTTTATGAAGCCCTGCTGGAAGCTTACTAGTGAATTGCCAAGCTTTGGGCTGGCTGACTGTAAAGGTTTTGTAAAACACATCGCAGCTATTTTATTCCTGAAGGAGCTGAGAAACTGAAAGTTAAACACCATCATGCCAACAGGAACATATACACTTTTTCTAAGTCTGCACATTTGGATTCTTTCCACCTGATATTTATGGAAAAGCTTAAAAATTTGGAATGCAGTTTAATATCTGTGCCTATCTCCTGTCTGTAGAATCTGAAATTACATCTTAACATTATTATTTATTCATCTCCCAAAGTCATTGTCACTGATCTAGAGGAGAAAAGTCATCCCATTCATCTTCTTATTGAGTGAAATGTTTTCATTTTCTATTTTCCATTTTTTCTAATTAAAGCTGAAGTCTGTAGCCAGCCAGTAAACATCCTAGAACAGAGCTGGCATTCTTATCTGAAGTAATCTAGCATGTTCTCAGTTTTTACCCTGTATTTCATTCTTAGTTTCTTTACAAATCCAATTTTAATTCATAGTTGGACTCTTCCCACTAGTCTGCTTTAGAAGAGCAGAGCAGCATTTTCTGCTGTCCCCTGAGAGAACAGGCTTCCTAAGGGGAGAAAGACAGCTACATTTGCTGCATGTACTCAGTGCAGTCATCTGGAAATATGGAAGAGAAGAGCTTGATCTGGGAAATTAGTGTCTTGAAGTCACAGACTAGCTTGTTATTTCTGCTTGCAGTGGCTGCTGATACAAAAGTCATCCAGAGTTCCCGGCTTTTTATGTCTCCCAGGGCTCCCTAACTGCAGCCATCAAAAGCTGAGTGTGGTGGGTCTGGCTCCTGATCAGTCTGCTGTGTGGCAGGACATTTCCCTTACAGGCATTACAGATTCCTTCCAAGAACAGATGACAAAGATGGGCTTTTGTGAGCTGAGAGCCACTGGATGTTGTTAACCATCCACCGCACTGTTGCTGGGTGTGATCCGTGTGATGATCTCAGCAGCGCGATTTCTGTGCTGTCGTGAAGCATTTCCTGTAGATCAGACATCTGGGTTGTTCCCATTAGTCGTTCCTCTCCAAGGAAGTTGCTTTCATAGGGCACTTCCAGCCAGAAAACCAGAAGCTGTTTCTACTTGCAGTGCCTGTAGCAGACTGTCTCATTCCCACTGCCCACTGCGTGCGTTTCTCACCTTCGAGCAGTTGCCCTGAAGTGTAGGTCACAGCATCTGCGCTGGGGACAGAACCACATGTTCCCGTAGCAGCACACAAACCAGCTCCAAAGCTGCCAACTAGCCAGGTGCTGAAGCAGAGCAGCATAGGTTTGTTGGGTGAGAGGCTTCTTATTTTCCTTAGGTACAGCCCAATGCACGCTGAAGTCACCGGGGCGCAGCTGGAGGCGTGCGGGTGGTCACCCAGACATGCAGAAGTGATCCCTCTGCGAATGCTTGCTCCTCACATTGCCACCTCACACAGGCATGAAGTGTCGCCTGACTTCTTTTTCTCAGCCTACCCTTCTGTTTCCTGCTCAGCCTCTCGCTCATCTGAGCCCTAAGCAGTATTTAGCAGCATTTTTAACTCCACAAACATTCTGCAGCTTCCCTTTAATAGCATGATGGCTGCTGACCACAGAATTACAGTGCAGTCACTGCTCTGCAGCGTGGCTGGGTAATAACAGGGCCTTTGTGGTTTGTTGTAACAGGATTATTCCTCCCTCCTGGACTGCAGTGCAGGTTTCTCATGGGGATATCCTGAAGGTAACTGCGCACTAATCCTCGGAAGCTTGCTCATAGAAGCTTGCAACTGGTGTTACCAGTCTGGACTCCGGAGGCCTACTTAGTCACTGTTATTCGTACAGCACTGGGCAAGCAAATGGCTGTGCAGCCTGTGGAAGGCTCCTCAGGGACCTCATGCAGTGCCCAGCCCTGAAGTCACATGCAGTGTCCCTGGTCCCCAGCACCATGGAACTGTCTCAGATGGCTCCTGATGGCCGCTGGAGGAAGCCTAGGCCAGGATGCAGCCAGTGTTCTCTTGTCTGTACAGTTTATGACGTCTGTCTTCCTGGTCCTCGGGTGTTGTACTTCCACTTTGTTGCATGCCCTGAGCATGCTACGTGACTCCGAGAGCATGCTTTGGGTGGAGTAATGTATATGATAGCTAGACATCTTCACCACATTTGTAGGCAACCTGAAGTCCACATGAGAACAGGCCCAGTTTTCACAGCCATTAGCTAAGTCTTTCATCCTTAATCATCCTATCAATCTGCAATTCAGTGAGACCTGTCTTGTCTTGAGTTGCTACTCCCATAAAGTTCATTTACTTTAAATGTTTTCATCTGTTCATCTTTTGAAGGAGGTGAAACACACTGTAGAACACAACATAGTCAGGAAGTCACCGAGCATCGAGTAAGTGTAGGTCTTTTGTCCAACAGTGAGAAAAAATCCACCACATCGTTTGTGATTTAAGAATAGGCCCAGAGAGTCCCTGCCCCACTTGTAGCCCCTCAGTCCCACTGGATTTTTGCTTTTGGTCCACTTCAGCTGAATTTCATCCCCTGGAGGAATCCAGGGCAAGGTCCCGCATGCCCTACTTTGACCAGCTGAGTGGTACCAACCTGGCTGATGGGATCTTAGTCCCACACAGATGTGCTGAAGCTGAGACGAAGAGTTGTCTGTAGGATAAATTTTGTTCTCTCAAACACGTTTGTTACCAAGTGGTATGCTGTTAATGTGTAACAGGCATGCACTGCGTGCCATGCTGTTCTCATGAAGACGATACCCTTCTGCTCAATGCAGAAAGATGACATTTTTTCCTAGAGCTGAGGTCACCTCGTTCGCTTCTGGATTGTAACAAGTTGAATCAGTTTGAACAGTCTCTTCTTTACAGAAGGGGCAAACTTTCCAAATCCCAGAGTGCTCTTAGAGGGTTTCCTCCTTCCCTGTTGTGGCACAGAAGGCATTACCTGCCTGATGCCCAGCCTGAGAGGAGCTCCTGAGCAGGGCAAAGAGAGAGGCTCCCTTTTGGATATGTTCAGTTATGGGTGGCACAGAAGCAATGCCTGCAGCTACAATTGGCTGACACATCACCTTGCTTGCAGTGTCTTATTGTACTGGAACCATTTTTCTACATACCACCAAAGAATTGCTTTTCTGTGATGTTCATTAGTTATAACAGAGAAGCAACTTAGAAAAAAATGATAGGATGGAAATTTCAGTAGCTCCTGGTATGGCTCCAACAATTCCTGTGCTTTTTGAACCAAGCTGACTTGTTATCCAAGGGAATTTTCTGCTGGAAGCCTTAGGGCACAGCCTTGTCAGTTCACATATCAGAAGAGAGGCTGAGTTTTTGAAATTCCACTGTCAGCCTGAACTGTGGCATCATACACGACGCTGAGGGAGGAAGAATCGGGAAATGAGAGTTTGAGAAAGCCTGAAGTGACGATGAGTGTTGAGTGGCTGTGGACTTCAGGTGCAGGAGCACGGGCTGGGGTAAGGCTTCCTGTGTCTGCAAAGCTGCTGGTGGGCTTGCAGGCAGAGGCAGGCACGTGCACTCCAGCTGCCGCACAGCTGCATGGTTCCTCTGCTGCTCAGGGAACCTGAGGTCCAACAAGCCAGCTGGCTGTATCTGCTCCGCGGGGCTGGGGAGGCAAAAGAACCTGCAGTTCTGGTGTTGGGGTGGGACAGGGAGAAGGCTACAGTTCTTCAGGCCCTGCCCACCACTTCTGTTTGCACAGGCAATTCTGAGTTTGCGAAAAACTTGAGACTGTTCTAAATTGCATCCATTTGTAGCTGGAATGTTAGAGCGAATCTTAGAACAGGGAGGAGCAAATGTGGCCGGTTCAGGGAGAGTACTGCTGTAAAATACACCAGCCATGTGGATATTCAGATGAAATTTAAGGTATCTCTACATGCTTTTGTCACAGTGCCAGGGGAAACAGCTTGCATACTGGTAGCATGCCCTAGGAGAATGTCCAGGCCAGATGTGAGCTCCAGAAGGCTTAGGACAGGTATAATGTGTCCGGTTCTCTGCTGCCCACCACATTGTGTCCGTGCCCCTGGAACTTGCACAAGATGACTGTGAAATGCACAGTAGAGTTTGCCATTTGTTTTGCACAAATGTGAGAGCAGCCAGGTTTTGTGGCCTTTGAATTATATTTAAAAAAAAAAAAAAAAAAGAAAAAATCAGTCCGTCCTCCAAAAAACCAAACCAAAACAAAACAAAATCCACAAGTATCAGCACTAATTTGAAGAGAAGAACCTGCTTTAGTTGAACAGTGTTTACATGTTCCATAACGATTAGTGCTAATTTCCCTCCCACACACCTAATTTTTGAACAGCATCAAAAAAGAAAACCAGTATTTATGTGCAACAAGAAGCATTTCTTATGGAAAATGTAACCAGTCAGCCTGACATCTCCAAGCTGAAAATAATCCTGTCCGTGTGGTGATTTGGAACAGCAGAGCTCACTTTTATGTACAGTAATAAGTATTGAGAGCTTCAATATCGACGTGGAAAAAACTGTCTTTAGGTGAGGCTGGTGCCAGGAAAATTAATGAAATTCAGGAATGAAAAGGACTTTTTCAGTTAAAAAAAAAAAAAAAAAAGTTGCCTGTTTTGGACAACAGCATTGTTGACTCATTAGGTGAACTCTACTGTGCTTAGCACTGTCTCTGCAAGAAGAACTGCAATCTTATTTGTAATGAATTTGAATCTGAAAGCAGATGCTCCAATGTGTGCTTTTTTGTTGTTGTTTTGGCATGCTTGTTGTTTCTAAAAACACAGAACCACAGCAGAAGTGAAATTGGGAAGATCACAGCCTTGAGGGAAACTTCCAGTGCAATTTGCACTTTTAGATCTGCAAGGGATTGATTACCTTTGCCCAGGCAACTGATCACTTGCAGTATCAGTGGTACACCTGCAGGTCCATCCTGCTCGGAACAGTGCGCGCGCGGTTTACACGCCGCCAGGAGATGCTGCCAGGTGACATTGTGCCCCCGAGGTCAGACCCGAGGCCATGGGCAGAAGAACTGCGCTTGCAGGCCTGAGGGCCCCGTGCAAGTGCCTGCCCATGCCAGCCGAGCACGCCTCTGGGTGCACAGCCCCCGGCCTGAGGGGCACATTCTGCCTGCAGACAGCGAATGAATGGTTTTGCCAGGTTCGTGCAGTCGCTATGTGTTCTAGCCTGTCTGGAGTCAGGAGTTGTTTCAGAACAAGTGTACTTTTTTTTTTTTTTTTTTTTTCCTGCCTAAACTGTAAATTCCATATCAGGCACTAACAAACATGGCTCATCTCAAAAGAATTCATAATTAACTAAAAGATTTCATAATTAACTTCCACTGCAATTTGTTTCTTTACATAAGATACGAGCTCTGGTGGGAATTTAAATGCTCTGAAGCATACACTGTGTTCTGTGTAACTGCTGCTGAGCCTACAGAAAAGCTAACCTGCTGTAACTGCACAGTGTGCGTGTTTGTGATTTAGAGATCTCTGACAGACCTGTTTTCTTTTTCTCTTTCTCTTCCTTGTCTTCTTTCTGCATTGGCAGAGCATCTTGGATTTGAATTAAAGGGTATGGAACAACCATTCATTTATTAATCAGAAGCCATTAAGAGCTGCCCACATTATATTTATGGCTTTAATGGGATGATTAAAAAATCAGCTGTTCTGTTCTTTTCCCTGGCACCAAAGATAGATGTTTGGATTAAAAACAAAACAAAACAAAGCAAAGTAAAACACAAAGTCTAAATGTAAAACTATAAAAATGCACGTGTATGTTTAGCAGCACTTTTTTCTTTGTTTCAAGCAGCAGCCTGGTGTGTGTGGCGTGACTGGGGCGTTACAAGTGCCATACGTCTCCTCATTCAACATGCTTTTGTCTGTTTAACCAAAAGGCAGGAGTTTGTGTCAGTCCTGAAGGCTGCCAGCTTGGGGACAGACAGGTAGGAGGCGGAAGGCGAGCTTTAGGAAGGTCAGGGCTGTTACAGAGTTGTCATTCTTCATTTACTGACTGGATCCTTGGAAGGGTCAGGATGAGTTTTGCCATTCCTCTTCCCAAAGGCTGTCTGCTTCCTTCTGCTGCTGGCTGGGAGGGGGCTGCCCGTGGAAGGGGACATGAGCTGGGTTGGTGGAGAAGATAGTGAGCCTGGGAAGTCAGCAGTCTCCCGTGAGAGGAAAGGGTGTGATGCTGATCTTCATGGTGGCAAGCTGAAGTGTGGAAAAACACTGCAGTAGCATACAGCCTCTTTAAAGTATCCCCTTTGGGCAACTCCCTGTTCCTGCCCTGTTGCTCATAGTCCTAGTATTTTTCTTCCTTTCTCCTCGCTCTGTTTTTAGAAATAGATCAAATATCTCTAGATTAAGCACCTGCGAAATCAAATCCCTGGGACTAGGTTTCCCTTGTGTGTGCAGGCTGGGTGCAGGAGGGGCTGGTCAGAGAGAACAGAGAGATCAGTCTTTATCACTTAGCTTAAAAACATCAGCCCAGCCATGTCATCCAGAGCAAATCTTCACATGAAGGCTCCTTCAATTCAATTTCCTAGAGACATGGGGACACCAGTATTTCACTTCTGGATGCTAAATTGTGGTGGAGGGTCAGGCACTAGCTGAATCTGGAGAAATCTGTCTCTGCTGGTTTTTGCATGCCTTACCCTTGGGGCTTGGTGTGTGTCCCCAGCAGCTTGTTCCTGCTGCAGAAAATGAGTGCATTTTGTGGTCAGGTGCTTCAGAGAAAGCGGTGCTGCTAACATTAATACACTTAAATAAACTTTAAAATTAAGGATTTTTGACATCCCTTTTTTGTTGACCTTTGTCCTTTTCCTCATCCATTCTCGATGTCATCACAGAACCGCACACATCCTGTTCCCAGTCTGCGGTCGTCTCATCTCTGTCATTCGTCTTTCACTCTCATGCGTTGCTGTGACACCCATGGCTGGACTGTGATTCTGCCGGCACTATGTGGCACCACATGGTTTGTTCAAAGCGTTTGCTGCTGTAGAGTGACAGTGCTGCTGATGAAGGTGTGGTGTTTGTAGAGCACACAGACACAAACGGACAAGCCCTGCTCCAGGATCTTACCTTCTCAAACACAGGATTGTAGAATGCATTCTCCTGTTTGTCTCTGTTGAGATGATTTTATGCAACATGACGGTACTGTGTTACCAAGAATCAACTTTAATGAGATCTTAGGAGCCAAGCTAAATTGCTGTCAGTGGGTCATTTAATTTTTAGAGCTGTCAGCTCAAGGCAGAGCACCTGATTCTGCATTTCTGATGAACTGAGTCATCCCTCTACAATTCAGGTGGAAGTCAGAGAGCCAGACATGGCAGAGGCAGGGTCCTTACCTGATCACCTGAACAGAGGCTGAGATTTGAGCCTTGGGTGGAAAATTTTGTCATGTAGCTAATGGGGTAAAAAGCTTCATAGTTTCAATGGCTTTACTCTCCTTCTCCCTTTCCCTTCCATGATTCAAAGGCAAGGACTTGTAAAAAAAAAAAAAAAAGTCTTTGTAGCTGGTGAAGAAGTTTTGAAAGCAATTGGCTTCACGGATGGTTTTATGGTGAAAACTGGCCTCCTCTTGACCCTGCTTTTGGTAATCAGTGAAGAAATAGAACTGGGTAGCAGCAAAATTCTTGCCCAGTGCTGTCTGTAACTGGGACATGATCCTAGCTGGTGCTCCTGATGCTGGTAAAATCTCTGGAATTCCTGTCTGAAGGAAATAGCTGCACAGCTGTAATCCAGGGCCCAAAGCTGTGCAAGAGCAAGAAAACTCGTCTGCCATGGTTGCTGATGCCTGGAATAGGGCATCCATGCAAGGGAAGTTGTAGCTGAAGCAAACGTTCCACCCCAGAGTGAGTTCCTCCCCCCAGCCAGCTCCAGCTGGTTCCTTGCAGTGAAAAGCCAGGGCTGCCAGGTCAGCCAGCACCCAGGCTCCTTGCTGTGAGCAGGTCCCAGGACACACAGGCTCTGGCCCTGAGGAGGTGCAGCTAGCTGGTAAAGCTGCGGCAGCCCAGTGACTGTCAGTCAAAGCAAGATGAGTGTTCTGTCACTCCTGGCTCCCGCTGGCCTTGGAGCTGGGGGGTCTGAGCTGCCCGTGTTGCTTGTGCATGGTGGGACATGGCCTTCTGGGCGGAACCACCAGCACGCGGGAGCCTCCTTAAGCCAAAGGCCAGGGCACAAGCAAGATGGATGAAAATTTGTGTCTTTAAACTGTAGCTCTGCAACAGAGGCACAAACCAAGCACTGCTGGTGATATTTTGCATCCTCACGTCAGGATGATCATCTGCAGCCTCTGGTTTAGCAGTTCTTTCTTCCTTTCAATTTTGAGAGCTAGACAGAGGTTAACATTTTTCTCAGCACTTTTTTTTTTTTTTTTTCCTAAAAAGCATTTTCCTTTCTAAAATGGCAAGCTGAGATTGGACTAAATATTCATTTATCTGGAATGGTTTGTTACTTCCCCCTTGGTCTTTTGCTGGAGTCTTGTCCTAGTTCTAGTTGATGCTGGTGCCTAAAACCAGATCCATTTCTCTTATACTTCGTTGGTCTGGTAGCACAGGGAATATCATATTGAAGGTATTTAGTGCGGCCCAGTGAAACATGCCAAGCGCAGCAACCATGGCATGAGTTTTATTGCCTGATCAATATGAAAAAAATAAAATAAATAAATTCAATGAATATTAAAGAAGACAAAAGCCCCAGTGACTTTACAATTAACACATAGTATGGGGCACAAGCACATTGATTGCAGACACTGAAATGCACTGCTTGTGGCAGCTGTGGGCTGAATCCTTCTCTCAGTCACTCAGCTGCAGAACCAAATTGGCTCTGCTGATCTCAGTGGAGGGAGCTGGATGCTGCTGTGAAGAGCATCTGCTGTGGAGCAGCCACAGAGGAAGAGGTGTCCTTGCCCCACAATTGCTACTGAGGTATAGCTCAGTTACACTGCAGGCGTCATCCTTTGATTAATTTGAATGAATTTCCTGACTTCCAGAACGGTTTGGGTTTTGATGCAAGCGGCTTACTTTTCTGGTTTGAAAGGTAGTCCATGACAAATGGCGACACGTGGGAGGAGCAGCAGTGTGCTGCTTGAATTCTGTGTGTGCATCTGAGTTACCCGGTGCAATGGAATTAATCACTTCCTAGGGCTTCATTAAAAATCCGTAACTATAATTGGTTACTGTACTTTAATTACTTCACTCCTTTTTCTTTGTCTGATGCGCTATCACTTTTCCATCCTCATTCTGCTTTTTGACTGTTTTAGGATGTCCCTTCCAGCACCTACATGCTTTGGGGCCTGTTGCTCAGTGGTTTCTAGCACACTGCCGAGCTCCAGGGCATGCAGCCGCTGCAAGGAAAAGGCATTCTGAGTGCGTCAGAGCAGAGAGCCTGTGATGAGGGCATCACAGGGCTGTGCAGGCACGTGGTGAGTGGGGGACGCTTGGGGGCTTCCTTGTTAGACTGCCAAGGTACCAAGAAGAGGGGACCTGCTGGAGGGGAAAGGAGACTTGTGGGGCGTTTTGAGGTTAGTCACTGAGTTACTCTGCGGGAAAAGAAGAGAAAGCCAGAAGCGTGCTTGAGTGCAGAAGGGGTGAGCTACTGAGGGCGAAGGTACAGAGAGACAAAAGGATTGAAGAGCTCTTGAGGGGTGAGTAAGACTGGGTCAGCTGGCCCCAGGCCTGGGCAGCGGATTGGCAGGAGTCCGGCTGAGCCCTGCTGTCTGTTTCAGCCTCACACAGTGCTGGTTCCTGCACGGCCAGGCGCATCGCGGTGCTGGAGCCCACTTGTAACTCATCTCTTTCTCTCCATTTGCAGAGGCAGAGGAGCTCTACCAGAAGAGAGTTTTAACCATCACGGGAATCTGTGTTGCCTTGCTTGTGGTGGGCATCGTCTGTGTGGTAGCGTACTGTAAAACCAAGTGAGTATGTGTGGTTACCAGACAGAGATCAGTGAAAGGTCACTGAGTGGCAGTGTTTGTGCTTCACACCTCGTGCTGCTCACCCAAATGCTGTCTTAAGGTGATGCTGAGCTGTGGCATTCCCAGCGAGGTTTCATGAAGAAAGCCAGTGAAGCCATCGACCATCCCATGCCTGAGCAGGAGGTTTTCCTGGGACCATGTCCTTATTCCCTGAATCAGCACCATGTATCCAAGCCAGGCGATGGCGTGTGGCTGGGAGAAGTTGTCCCCTGAGCCAACAGCTTGTCACCTGACAGCAGAAGCACACATCCCAATTCTCTCTGCTCCCAGCCCTGTGCTTCTCCTGCCTCCACTGCATTGTGCTGGGCCTTGCATTGCAAGAGGGGACCATGGGCCCAGATCGTCAAAGTGCTCATAGCAGCAAACTTTCACATTTCTTTGGAAAAGCAGCATAATGTTGAATGGCTTGGTTCCAACTGCTTGCAGCTTTCCACAATCACTGTCAAAACCTCAAGAGTGTCCGAGAGATGAGAGTCCAGCTGCTGCCTCCTTTATCGTCTGCTTCCTCCAGAGACACCTGGAGGCAGAGGGCCTCATGCCATAAATCCTACTAATAGATTTTTTCCTTTCCTTTTTAAAGGAAGCAAAGAAAACAGATGCACAATCATTTACGACAGAATATGTGCCACGCCCATCAGAACAGAAGCCTTGCGAATGGGCCGAGCCATCCGCGTTTGGATCCTGAGGAAATCCAAATGGCTGATGTAAGACCTGTCGTCTCAATCTCCCTGTATTTTACCACGTGCCTGTTTTCTGCCAGGGATTTGATGTGGGTTTGCATACTTACACACCTGTGTAAGAAACTTGAGTGAAAAGATGAGGTTCTGCATAGAAATATTTCCCAGCACAAAAGCTGGAGGGAAATGTGATTTTACACTGAAGCACCAAGGATGAGATTAGAACACTCCGGACAGGCTTGTTTTGGTGACTCAAGTGAGATCCTGTGAGACCTCCCTGGTGCTTCCTGTTTATTAAGCTATCCCACTGAGCCTCGTTTTGCAACGTGATACGTGGAACCTGCGCAGCAGGGGCCGGAGCCACCGGGGTGACTCTGTCACCTGTCGTGGTGATCTGCGCAGCACCGCGTCTGTCCACTGGCCCGCACCAGTGTGAGGTGGGACAACCCCGTGGGATGCCAGTGTCACTCCAGTGAGAACCACCTAAGAATGTAGGATCAGATCCAGGAAAGCATGCTAAGCAACAAAGCTGGTGAAGGGCCTGGAGCACAGGGCTGACGAGGAGGGCTGAGGGAACTGGAGCTGTTCGGTCTGGAGAAGAGGAGGCTCAGGGGACACCTCACTGCTGTCTACAGCTCCCTGAAAGGAGCCTGCAGTGAGCTGGGGGTCGGCCTCTTCTCCCAGGTGACAGTGACAGGACCAGAGGTTCAGGCTGGGTGTTGGGAAAAACTTCTCTGAGAGAGTGGTCAGGCAGTGGAACAGGCTGCCCAGGGAGGTGGTGGAGTCTCCTTCCCTGGAGGTGTTCAAGAAACGCGTAGATGTGGCAGTTAGGGACATGATGGCGGTGTTGGGTTGATGGTTGGACTCGATGATCTCAGAGGTCTTTTCCAACCTTTATGGTTCTATGATTCTGTGGTTCTATAATAAGTGCCTCGCTGGACCAAGCCACTGAAAGGGATCAGAAGAGAGAGGGGACGCAGACTCATAGCAAAAGAAGTACTCCCTTGAGCTGGAGGGTTTGCAGTTTCCTAACTTCTGAATGCCTTGGAAATTTCCTTTTGCCTTCTCTTAGATATTTCTGTGTGCAGAGGTTCATGTGTCATGCACAGGAACAGTGATCCCTGATGGAAAACAGAATCGTAGAATAGTTCCAGTTGGAAGAGACCTTAAAGATTGTCTAGACTCAGCCCCCTGCCATGGCCAGGGACACCTCCCCCCAGACCAGGCTGCCCAGGGCCCACCCAGCCTGGCCTTGAGCACCCCCAGGGATGGGGCACCCACAGCTGCTCTGGGCAGCCTGGGCCAGGGCCTAACCACCCTCTGAGGAAAGAATTTCCTCCTCACATTTGACCTAAATCTCCCCTTTTTCAGTTCAAAACTACTCCCCCTTGTCCTATCACTACATGCCCTTGTAAAATCAGTATCCTGAATCACATACGAGCTCTGCTGGTTCACCCTTGAGTTGTTAACTTTTAGCGAGGTGGAGAGCCAGCCATGAAGGAAAACAGAGAGGGAATTTTAAAGAACGGTGGCCATATAAACCTGAAACACTGACTCCCCCAGTGAGCTTATTCTCCGCATGAAAAGCATGGTGGACCCTGCTCACCATGAGGTGAAAAGATGTTTCAGCATATGTATTTGGATCACGCCTAGGGTTTCAGTAGGATTTGTGTCTCTGACAGATCTCATGTGGTTCCCTTGTTGCTGGCACTCTGGTGGGTGTATAACCTTCCGCACGCAGAGGGGTCTGGGGAACCCGTTGGCTCTTCATGCCCCTCTGCAGTCCCTCTGCCATGGCTTTTTCCCAGTGTTCGAAGTGCAGAGGCTGAGAGATGCTGCTGCACGGCGTTTTCCAGCCTCCTTGTCTCCTTCGGTGGAGTCTGGGGCTGCAGGGTTTGCTTGGCCCTCGTGTGGTTTCACAGAAATAACCCAGCCAGCAGAATCTGTTGGCTGACCTGTGTGCTTCTCTTGTTTACAGTACATTTCTAAGAATGTTTCTGCCACCGAACACGTGATCCGGAGGGAAACAGAGACAACCTTTTCGGGAAGTCACTCCTGCTCCCCATCACATCACTGCTCCACAGCCACTCCAACATCCAGCCAGAGGTGACGTATCCCATTCCCTGAACGCCTGCTGCTTGCCTTAGGATGCTGTGAGATTCAAAGCCAGTGAAAGGGTTTCCCTTCACCTCCCCTTCTGTTTTCACTTGGTGTTTGGCGTTACACTGTCACACAGGCCATGCCAGCACTTTCTGAAAGTGTTCATACTGCAGATGGAGCTTCTCTGTTATTACAGTGCCCAGAAAAGTCCTTCAGATGCTCCAGAGAAATTCCTGCGCTGTTCTGAGTTTGGATGTTCAGGTTCTTCATCTTAGGTAGCCCTTGTGCTTCTTCCATGAGTGTGACAGGAAGTGACAGTGTGCCCTAGGAGAGCGCTTGCCTTGGAAAAGTCCCTGTATCCATTTGCATCCATTTGTCCAGGAAGAACTGAATCCTTTCAGGTAGAGTGCAAAGATGCATCCTGGCAGATTTATTCAGAGTTCAAGCATTCATTAGGGACTACGATGCAGCAGATCAACTTCAGATATCAAACTTTGGTGTTGAGGTAAATTCCTCCCCATACTCCACTGGCTCAACCTCTAATAAGTAGAGAGGGAGCCAAGAAAGACTTGCTGGGCTGGAAATTACTGCCTTTAGCCAGGGAAATCCTACCCTTGGGGAGCAGATGGTGTGTCTTCCAGGTTTTTCAATGTTTATGCTAGCTAGGTGCGCGCAGGCTTGAGCAAGGTGCACAGAGACTCCTGTGCCTGCAGAGCTGCACCTTGCTGACGTCCAGGCTGACATCAAAGTCCTCGGACCCCAGGGCCATCTGTGGGCACCTTGTGAAGATGCAAAGTTGTGTCTGGAGGGCAGCATTAATAGGTGACAGGCGTTGGAAGCACCTACCTTGCGTAGCCTCTGGTCCTGGCTACCTGCCATGTAATTTTCCTGAGTCAAGTGCAGCAAGCAGGTGTTTCTTGAAGTCATGCCAGAGGCAAACTGCTGGCATAATCAGGTTCCATTTGACTCCATCAGCACCTAATGAGGATGCTGTTTGAAGCTCTAAATTAATGTTGTGGTTGCAACTAAGCATGTGCCCAGAGCCAGCAATAATTAACACATTCTTGGGAAGGCTTAATGAGGCCTCTGTAAACCCCCACCCCGATGTAATTCTGAGCCTTTTCTGCTGACCCCATTCTGACAGCATTTCAGAAGGGGCTGTTTCTTGGCGGTGTGTGCAGCTAAAGATCCTTTGTGGACTTGCCTTGGCACGGCGTTGCTCCACGCCTGGAGCCCCACTGGCCAGATGTCTCCCATTGAGAGAGAGGAAGGGGACGTCAGTGCAGAGCTGTGGCTGTGGCTGCATGCGGCATTTTGGAGAGGACACTGGCGGGAGTTCCTTGCTCACTGTCTGTGTGGGCTTTGATCCACAGACACGAAAGCCACACCTGGAGCCTGGAGCGGACGGAGAGCCTGACTTCCGACTCCCAGTCTGGGATAATGCTGTCCTCGGTGGGAACCAGTAAATGCAACAGCCCCGCTTGCGTGGAGGCACGGGCCCGCCGCGGGGCCGCCTTCTGCATCGAGGACTCGCGGCGGCCCACAACACAGTACCGCGACTCAGTGGACTCGCTGCGGGACTCGCCGCACAGCGAGAGGTCAGACCCCCCACCAGCCGTGCCGGGCACAGAGCCGCTCGCCTCCACCCAGCATCCATCCCATGGCAGTGCAGCTCTCTGCTCCTGGAGGAGGCCAGGCCTTGGCCTCAGGAGGCCGCTCCGGTAGGGGCAGCAGCACACTTTGCACCCTGACGGATGTCCCTGCCCACCGGCAGGTCACGTAGGTTTGGAGCGCAGGTTTGAGAGCAGCTGAAAATCAAACTGCAGGCAGCAACTGGTGAATTAAAACTAGGGGATGGTGAGCATGCCCCAGCTCCCCCTGCAGAGATGGAGGCAGGCACGAGGGGCAGCAGCTTAAGCGGGGGCTGGCCTTCAGGTTCTTGGGGTAAGATTAGAGTCCTCAGCGTACCTCTGGGTGGAATAGGGAGCAGACGAACTGTGTGTGGGCATAGCCCTGGGAGGGGCTCTGGGGACCCAGCTCTCTGGAACACCGGGGTCTGGTTCCTTGTGGTGCAGAAGCATCTCCACGATCCTGCAGCCTTCTGTGGGTGGCTGTGGATGACCCTGGGTAGCCACCTGAACACTTCCAGGCATTTCCCCCTCAAGGCAGTGGGACCTGTCCAGAGAAGGCAAGATGCTGTCTTATTTCTGCTCCCAGTCCGCTCGGACAGGCTGGCCTGGCTTGCACAGACAGCTCAGACTTCACAGGACATGGGGAGGGGGAGGTAAACCCAGCCAGAGAGTGGGAGCAGCCTGAAATGAGTGGAGACAGCGCAAATTGGCACTCCTGAGTGGAAAACAAAACTGCTACTTAGGAAGAAGTGATGCCAAAGGACGGTCTGTCCGGAGAAGAGCTAGACCAGATCTGAGCCACCACAATGCTGTCAGTAGGGTAGATCAAGGCTTGGAGATGCCTTTTTGGAAAGAAGATTTTTGCCAAGTCGGAGGAGGCAATACTCAGGCTTTTCCCAGCTGTGGCCTGAGCATGGGGAGGATGTTCTGGGGCCCTTCCCCAGGAACAGGAGGCAGCTGGCAGACCGGCCCGAGGCAGGGAGACCTTGGCTCAGGCTGCTGGGAGGTGCTCAAAGATGCGCAGCAGTGCGGGCGGGAATTGTGATGTCCTGGGTAAGGCTCGGTCCTTGCAGGAGTGGCCCCGAGCCCTCTGCTGGGGTTTGCTCCATGTCCGAAAGGAGGTGTTGCTTTTTTCAGGTATGTGTCGGCGCTGACCACACCAGCACGCCTGTCGCCTGTTGACTTCCACTACTCGATGGCCGCGCAGGTGCCCACCTTTGAGATCACCTCCCCCAACTCGGCGCATGCCGTCTCCCTGCCGCCGGCGGCCCCCATCAGCTTCCGCGTGGAGGAGCAGCAG
This sequence comes from Alectura lathami, assembly GCA_013399715.1. Taxonomy (NCBI): domain Eukaryota; kingdom Metazoa; phylum Chordata; class Aves; order Galliformes; family Megapodiidae; genus Alectura; species Alectura lathami. The sequence goes on along the minus strand of VXAV01007829.1, from coordinate 79,999 downwards.
CCCCTGCTGCGGCGGTACCAGCTGCCCTTGCAGGACACGCAGCGCTATGACAGCTACTACCAAAGGAAGACCTACCTGAACGACAGCATGGGGAGCCTGCCTTCCAGCCCCTTCCGCATCACGGAGGACGACGAGTACGAGACGACGCAGGAGTACGTCACAGCACTAGAGCAGCCAAAGAAAACAGCCAGCAGCAACAGGCGGTGGAAAAAATCCAAACTGAATGGGCACGTCCCCCACAGAGCCAGAGCGGTCCGGGACTCCTTCTCCTTCAGCAGCGCCTCTTACAGCGAGTCTGATGAGGAGCTGGTGGCCGAGAGCACGCCCTTCCTAAGCACTCAGAACAATGAGGCGACGGCCACAGAGTCGCCGCCACTGCACCGGCCAGGCGACAGCCGGACTCAGCACCCCTACAGCCGGCNCGACCCCCTCTAGGCGCCCGCGGGCTTCCCCTGCGCGGCGGAGGCAGAGGAGTGGGGTGGAACAAACATGAGACAAAAATAAATATTTTTATTTTATATAAAAGAGGAAAAAAAATATAACAAATAAAATGTTTTATTTTCATTTTAGCAAAGTTGTCTTATAATAGCTAACGGCAATGACTTTTTTATAGGGAATCTCTATTTATATGTAATGTCTTGATTTACAGCTTCCGAGAAAAAAAAGAAGTAAAAAAAAAAAAAAAAAAA
>VXAV01007829.1:61102-79290 GCA_013399715.1 Alectura lathami | reverse complement strand
AGAAACGAAAACAAACAATAAAGTAAAAAAAAAAAGGTGGGCCAATTTTTGACTACTTAAAAATAGAAACTAAAACTATCGTGGTGCCTTTTGCTGTATGCTAGTGCTGGGATTCATGCTGAGGATTCTGTTTCAGTAGCATTTTAAAGATCATAGATTTTTGTTTGGGAGACAACCTGTCACAAGGGCGTCTTCCGTTGGAAGAAAACAGCCTCGCCACTCTGCCCCCTACCCTGCTGTCAATGATCTTGTTCCTTAAGGTATTGTTTTAACACACACCGAGGACATGAGTGGGAGTGTTTCCATTGCCATGTCCGATGGGGATCTGCCTTGCCCTGTAAAATACTCGTATTTTTGCTTAGATCAGGAGAAAAGGAAACCCAATGGTGCCATACTGAAATGCAGAAATGATGTTTCCTTTGCCACACAGGTAGGAAGAGAAAATGAAATTGTGCAGCAGCAGCCCTTACAGTATAGCACTCAACCTTTGGCTGCTCCATGTGTGTCTGGTCGGGTTGGCACAGGTCGGTCATGCAGCCGGTGACACACTTATACCACAGTGGCGAAATGCAGCCCGTTACGTCCGGCTGAATCCATCTCACTGAAGCCCACCCTGGCAGGCGGGTGGCACCACACAGCACTCCCGGAGCTGCACAGGACCCGGCGCCGCGCTGGCCGCGGCGTCCCCTGACCACAGTGCGGCAGTGGCTGCAGGGCTGGGCGGGCTGCAGCCTCCTGAGCCGTGCTTGGCACCGAGGTTGTGCTGCCCTGGTGCCCAGGTTGGGCCCTGCCTGCAGGCCCCTGGGAGGGTCCTCGCAGGGCAGCCAAGCGAGCGGGTTCCTCCGTACTGCCAGGCCATGTGTTGTAAGGACAGTTGTTGCCGTAACATCTCGCCGTCGGCAATAGGCGTCGCGTTTCCGAACCCGGAGCAGCTCTGGCTGTTGGCTCTGTGGCACAAAGAGACAGTCCTGCGTGTCCGGGCGGCAGAGCATCCCCATGGAAGTGCCCCTCTCTCCTCAGTTCTCTGCAGCAAACCTGTTTACATTGTAGCCTGACTTTTTTCTTTTTATATTTTTACTTCTGCATGTCCTTTGCATTTCAGATACTGTAGATTGGATGCATGGTGAAGCTGTGACTGAGAAGATAATACAACAATTGACAGTGTATTTCATTTAACTTTTAGCAATAAAGTAACTAAACCCTCTATTCCTCACCCATGATGGGGTCAGATAGAAAACTCTGCTAATTTGTCATAAGATGATTGTCAAAGTTTGCTCTGGATTGTCTGAATGTCAGAACTCTTGACTGTTTAACACTTGAACATTTTTTATATTATAAATAAAATAAGAAATATCAAACTGTGGGCAGCGTTGATCTAAGGCAATCTAGGGGGCAACGGGGGATCTGCAACAAGTGCCGCAGACAGGTGCTGAGGTTGGCAGGGCCCTCTGGACACCATCTAGCCCAACCCCTACTCACATAGCTCTGAGGAGGAGACTCCCGAACCTCCCTGGCCAACCTGTGCGGGTGCTTGGACACTCTCACTATAAAAAAGTGTTTTCTTGTGTTCAGACAATTTCCTATTTTTTTAATTGTGCCCACTGCCTCCTATCTTGTCACTGGACACTACCGAGAAGAGTCTGGCTCCCTGCTCTTTGTCCCTTCCCATCATGTTTACGTACACACAAACAAGGTCCCCCTGAGCCTTCTCATCTCCAGGCTGAACACTGCCAGCTCCCCCAGCCTCTAGGGTATGAAGGACACTCTGGTCCCCTCAGCACTTTTATGCCCCTGAAGTCCCAGAGATTGGTGGTTTTCTGCCTGGCGTGGGCCTTCCCCACAGGGCTCAGGAGCTCACTGACGTGAGTGGCTGCAGCCCCACACATCTCCTGGGGGATGCCATTCATTCTCCACCTGCAGACTGGGAGATTCACTCCACCACCCCATGTGTGGAAGCTTCTTCTTGTGCTAGGGAGGCCTTGTGCTGTGAGTCTCCAGTCAGACCTGACCCTGAATAAAAGCAACTCAACATCAATTTCCCCAAAGGGTGAAGGCTGAAGGATCCTGCCCTCCTGCCATGGGGCCTGCGTAGCATCTGGCCAACAGCAGAGGAGGTCTTAGATGTGTAGGACTGGGGATAAAGGCGGTAGGGTCATGTCCTGCTTTGGATGACATCTGCCATGTAACCTCTGGACACATCATGTCCCACTCGTGCACAGCCCCAATCCTTGCTAGATGAAAGCAGCTCTGCCCGGGACTGAGCTGCTCTCGGTGCCTGCGGGACCAGGGCTTTGTTCGGCCATGCAGTTCGCCACCCTCCAGCACATTCCTTGGCCTTGGCCTCCAGCCTCCAGCAGCTCCCAAAGCATGGCAAGATGGACAGGAGCGGGCAGAGAGCTCCTGATCCCCTGCTGCTTGTGGGGGATCACCCAGGTAAAACCAGCCCCAAAGAAGGGACAGATGGAGGCCTTTGGGGAAGATGATTTACTGCTCCATGGTTTGCAGGGCCTGTGGTGCCCTGCACCTACCAAGATATCACTAGCTCTGAGCAGTGGCAGCCCCATGATTTCTCGTGGTGATTTCTTGCTCAGTGTGCCCTTTGCCTTCCCGTAATTGTGTTCTATATTTGGAGGCGGTTACGTTACCTCAATTTTCTCTCCAGTTGCCTGTATTTCTCTCCTTTTTCTCTGACTGCTCTATTATTAGACCCTCATCTCCAGCCATGTGCATTGCTAGGGTTTAGCCATAAATATTTTAGAGCAATTTTCAGAGGTGGGGGGAGCCACTGATACCTCCTGCCAGCACTGTTCTGTGTGCACAGTGCTGCCTTTGCTGCCTCTCCGAGAGGGGTGGAGTTGCTTTGTGGATGCAGATGGGGTGACGCAAACAGGAGAGGAACATTGGATCCTGCCTTTGGGATGGTGAAGCCATCAGCGGTTCTGTCCCATCGCTTGCCAAATGGGCAGCTGGGAACAGGGATGGGATCAGACAGCAGGGCTGGTTCTGCTTCCCAGCGTCAAGGATCAAGAGTGAGAATTCAGCCCCCAAACTCACAAAATCCCCATAAATGACCTGGAGGCAGGCTGTCCCCAGGAGAGGCTGGCAGGAAGGTCAGGCAGAACCAAGGCAGGCAGGGGATGCTGAGACCAGGAGCAGCTACACTGCCTACTGCAGTGCCCAGCACAGGCTGGGGCTGCAGCAGAAGATGCATTTGGTACCTACAAGAGGAGAAAAGGAGGTGTCTGTTCGCGTCTTCTAAGCTGCTGCCCTCTCACAGTGGTGTCTGTGCTTCACCTCCAGGAGGAAAAGAGCGAGAAAAAAACCCTGCCTTTTTCCAGGTCATGAGCTGAGGTGGAATGCTGGCTAAACAAGGCATTTTTGGATGTTCTTAGTGCCCTCTTGTAGATATGATTCTCACCACATCTGCACCCAGACCTTGCATATCAGGACTGTGCTGGTTGTCACCAAGTGCGGGTTCGACTCCCTTGCCACATCCACTGGGTCAGAGCCTCCTGGCTCTGAGGCCCTTTCCTGGTGCCAGAGAAGACTTTGCCAGATCCTGCTCTTCCCTGCTACATACTCCTGCCCGAGGATGGCAACGGGGCACCTTCCACATGGGGGACCAACCCGCTCTTGGCGGCTTTCTCGCACACATTGGAGATGTCACTCACTTCTGGAGGGGATGGCCACAAAGGACAGGCTGAGGTACAAGACATTACCTGGGATTATGGAGAGCAGGAGTTTGGCCTGGCATCTGGGAGGTCTCCAGTGCAAGGGATGCCGGCACGGGGCCTGACACAGCAAAGTACTCGATGCACTGAAGAAACGGCCACAACAGCCAGTGAAGGCAAGGGCCCTTCTGAGAACAGTTCCTGCAGCACCTCCAACCTCTGGTGCAGACGTTAGCACCTTTCTCCTCCCATAAACCTCCAGGCTGCGTGTCAACAGACAGGTCTGGGATGTGCCAGGTGGTGGGAGGTGTGGCCTGAACACGTTGCCGAAGCAGCCCACCTGTCTCACCTGCTGCACCACCCCGAGCACAGGCAGGCCGGTGCTTTCAGCAGGATGGGTGTGCTGGCACCCCGCTCCAGGGAAAGCACTGCTGCTTCCTGGTGCTGCCCAGCGGGGCCTGGCCTTCTCTCTGCAGGAGCTCACCTGTGTAAGTGTGGCCATCCAGGGCCTAGGAGCAATCCAGCACACAGCAGAACCATATTTCAGACCAGTTCTCTTTACCAACTGATTCAGCTTTATTGTTATTCTTTTTTACATGATTCTTAGTGCATCAATTCAAATAAACTATCAAACTGTACAAAGAAACAGAGATAAAAGAAGAGGTGACAAAACTGGGTGGAGGTTTTTAGTAGTATGAACCGTCATGGAAAACAGTAGTCCATAGGCCCTCAGATGTTGAAGGTCCAAATAAATCTTGTTTTGTCTGTTTAAAAAATGCTGCAAAATATAAACAATAAATGACTGTAGTTAGCAGCTACAAGATCCTTCAAAACTGGAACTTGATTACCGTGAATGCGCCGCGGGGAAATAAAAGCAATCTGAGATAAAGGACCAAAGCAAGCAGCGAAATAAATAAATAACGTGTGGGAGGACAGTCGTGGCTCTGAAATGCAGTGGAATCATTTCTAGCACAACAGCAAATCATTGGACCACAGACAGCAGAAAGGAACAGAAACACAAGCCCCCTTTAACAGAGCATCGCGTATGGATTGCAGAATGGGGAAGAACGTCACTGACGGGCAGCAGAACTGCTCCTGCACACAGGCGTTCAGCTGGGTCTGAAGCACGGCTCCTGCTGCGCCTTGAACCCCAAGTGGCAGACGCGATGGGTGCTAAATAAACAGCCACTTGGCCAGTCTGTCTGAGCAAGCAGGAACAGGAGAGCGATGTCTCATAGCGAAGCCAGGTAGGATTTCCATTTGAGTAAAAAAAGGAAAAAAAAAAAGAAACGTAGGCTACTGCAGTTTTGAAAACGTCCTGGTGGGCTGTTCAGAATCTCAACGGTCCCTAGTGTCTTCTCCAGGCAGCTTACCTTCTCTTGCACACTGAGGTTAAAAACCCACATTAAAGTTTCCTTATATATATATATTTATTTATATATATTCATATGTATATATATTTATATATATATAAAAAGGATAAGGTGACAGAGGGCATTCCAGGCCTCTCCCGCTGTGGGCAGGTGCCGTTCCCACGCGCCGTGCTCAGGACGCCACGCGCTCCGTCGGTGGCCAGCTCAGGGAGCCTGTCCCATGGCGATGTGTCCTGCCGGGGACGGGGCTCCCCTGTGGGAGGGCCGCGCTTCCCCAGCTCCACGCCCTGCTCTGGGAGTGCTGCTGGTGCGCGGAGCCCGATGACTCAGCCGAGTTTCCTGCACCGCTGGGAGCTGTGGACGTGAACCGGTGGAAACTCCAGGGAGAGAAGGAGGAGGGAGAGAGCTGGTGGAAGTGAGCAACCTGGCCCTTGGTGAATGAGCGCGTCCCTCTATTGTGCAGGCTGCGGTGGGAGGGAAAGAAAAGCCACTGGTGCTGCTGGGGACGAAGAAGAGATGGAGTGTCTATGATGCTGAAATGCCAGAGCGTTGCGAAGGAGCGTCAACTAAAGCTTCTTTGACTTCTTTCACTAGAGCGGTCACCGTGTCATACACGTCTACAGTTCTGTTCGCATTACTTCCTAGGTAAAATTGTGCTCATTGATCTAGTCCAGGAGTGCAAAGCATCGCCGGTTCATTCCCCGCGTGCACGCGCTCCTCGTTAAGTGTTCTGCTCTATTATGTCCTTTTCCACCTTGCAGCTGACAGACAAATGCCCTTGGCTCAGGGAAGGGCTGGAATGTGTCTTCCGCAAAGCAATGTCATCGGCCTCCACCTTGAGGAAGCTGGTTTCAATCCTCTCCAGGTCATCCGTGCCCACCTTTATCTTCATGCACAGCAGGTTGATGTATGTCTCGTAGCGGCTCTTCTGCAGGGAAAGAGGGAACAGAGCAGAAAGTCTGGGAACAGGGACAGGCCATGGCATGTGGGGAGAGCAGAGGCAATGCCACTTGCTGCTGCAGGGGAACACATCCTGTATCATCAGCACCCCACTGCTCACCCAGCAACAGCGCCTGGGCTACACGAAGCCTGCAAAGACTGCTCAACTTGCAGCCTGCAGGGCTGAGGAGAAAGGATGGCTGTACCTGCCTCTCAGTTGCTCTGACAGGTCTTGGGTGCCCCTCTGGTTGTTTAAGGTGGGCACTGGAGCAGACCAAGATCTACTGCTTCCTGACTGGGGACATTCAGAGTCCCCACACCCTTCCTGCCAGTCTGGGAACACGGAGTGTGTCCCCGTTCAGCACACAGAGAGCTCCCTTTGGCTGACAGAAATACTTCTGCCGGCATTGTTCCCATCCAGTAATTCACTGCTACTGTTAAGCTGTGCCCTCATTGCTCCCCACAGAGCACGACAAAAAGATGGAAGCATCTCTGCTCTGCCTGGCACCGTTATCCCAAGGCTAGATGGGACCTCTTTTACTGGCTTATGTAATACCCCAGTCCTTTCCTCTAACATCTCAAAGGAATATACTCGCTTCTTTGTCAGCAGAGACAAGCATTTCTAGAGCACATCTTATAAAACAGAGGAGATGAATCATGCTCTGGAAGTGCCAGCTTCTTGCAGACTGAAAAGCTCGGATGGAAGCTTCCCCTTTGCAGGCATCGAAAACAAGATGTCTGGAAAACAGGAGGCAGCAGCATGCACCTGTCTGAAGGGTTGGCACAGGCAGAAGGGAGCCATAAACTGTGGCTTTGCAGATTCAGGCTTGGAGATTACAAGACACTCTTTCCTCATGAGGGTGGTGGAGCCCTGGGATGTGGGAGATGGGAGACTTCCACGCACTCAGAAAATGCCAGTCAGTCCTGGCTGATACAGGGAATAATCCTGGCTCCTGCTGAAAGCAGGGCTGCAGCCTCCAGCAGTCCCTTCCTTGACACCTCTGTGTCAGGATTCCTACCTTGTACTCAGCCCTGTCTGGTAGAAAATTTCTCGTTTCTCCAATTATATGCTACTCAGACTTTGCAGGGCATTTAGATTAAGATACATGCGTCCTCAAAAAGCCTGTAATCACCTGGAATGCTCTTTTTTCGCTTTGGTTACAGAAACAGTTGCAGCAAAACAAGATTAATTCTCCCAGGTTTCCCTTAGCTTTTTATTAATGTTGCTGAAAAAGGCTGATATACACCGAGAACTAAAACACTCCCTTATTCAGGACCTGAGGAAATTTCAAGTTCCAACTCAGCAAAGGAAGATTTTATTTCTCTCATCAGTTTTCCCCTCCTCAGGTTAGAAACCACAGAGGGGAGGAAATGTCTGTTGTGTCCTTTTAGATTTAAAGGAAAGCAATGGGGCTTATCACTGTCACACAACACACATCTAGCTTGTAAGTCCTCTTTCTTTCCTTTCCTTTCCTTTCACTCTCCCAGGCTCACAGCATCCACTCCAGAGTTCTCAGCTCTCCTCAGCCAGCCAAGGTATCATTTATCACAGAAAAGATGAAAGTTCCTTTACCTCAAAAATTAGGTAATGTTCTTTGAGCCTGTACTCCTCAGCCTCTTTGGACTTGAGGCTCTTCTCTACGGGATGTGATTTATGCTCTGCTAATTCATCTGCAATCTGCTTCATTTTATTTTCATGAGACCTCAGCTGTTCCTCCTGCCGAGAGAAGCGTGTCAGGTATTAAAACGTAGGAGTGTAACACCCAAGTGCACCGCCTGCCTGCTGATGTGGGATCTGTCTCTGCAAGAATGTCAGCCTTGCTGCCGGAGCGGGCTGCATACCCTGTGCTGGGGCCAAGGGCGTGCAGCACATTTGTGATTTCATCTGATAATGAGCAGCTGAAATACAGGTATTTGGGGAAGGTCAAAACTCATGCATCACGAGTGCCAGGAGTGGAATTCTCTGGCACCTGGGCATCACAAGCATGACATCTCTGCATCCTTTAACATCCAGGCAGAACTAGCTGTGTCTCAAAAGCGTGTGCATCTGCTCTCTCTGGAGATGAAGGACCCTCCCAGCCTGGGCTTTGACATCTGCTCAGCAGACAGAGCTGTGTGTCTGCTTGGATTACTTCAGGCTGTCCACTTCCTTCTCCTTTGCTGAGGATCTCGCCACCTGGAGGTGCTAAGTCATGTTCAACGTTCCCGAGACACTGCTCCTTGCTAGCAGAGCCTTAGGAGCTGTGCTCCGGTGCCCTGTGCCCCCTGCTTCCAGCCAGCCTTCCCCTCAAGTGGGACTCAGGCTCTGTGAAACAGCAGGATGCCACCTCTGGGTGCCATGGCATAAAAGAGCCAGGCCTGCTGGGGTCAGCAGCACCCGCTGCTCCAACTCCGATCAAGGGAAAGCTGCTGGGATGTGATGGACAATGAACAATAAGCAAGAGAGAATCAACAGCCACACGGGTGGGTGTGTGTACGTGGGGTTGTTGTATGTCCGTTGCAAAGGAAGCATTGTCCAGGCACCAGAATTCACCACGGTCTGTCCAAATCACCCACACCCCTCGCCTGCTCCTACCCTGCAGACAGCATGCACTGCCTTGAGCACCTGCATGTCTCCAGCAGGCAGAGCTGGAGGAGCTGCAGATGAGCTCAGCCTGAGCTGTGTGCTGGCTGAGCACAGGCACCCTGCTGCTCACACTTTACCTGGCACAGCTTGGTCATGGATGAAGGCAGGAGCGGGCGGCAGAACTTCTTCATGGAGCAGATGGCAGCTGGGAAGGCCGGGGCAGAGAAAATGGCAGCAACGAGGTTGATTCGCAGGATCCAGGAGAGCATTTCTTCCTTACTTCTATTACCAAGGAGGCAAGAAGAGAGGGGTGTCTGTACATGCTCCGGACCCAGGACCAGCCAGCTCGGGACAGCCCTGGAGCCCCCTGCTCTCATAAGGGCTGCCAGTGGCCTTGCTTTGAAGCCATTTCTGAGCCACCCTGGGCTGTGAAGAGGAAATCACTGGCTAATCGGTGCTCTGCATTGCCCTAATGATTCCAGGGCTGTCTCTGGAAATCCTGCCTTCCTCAACAGCTCCGGTTGTATTCCCTGGGAGCTGGGCAGGGGCAGCATGGTGGCAAATGCCAAGGGTATCCCACTCTTGGGAGCCACACAAGAGATATCCCATGGAACAGAGTGAACCCCTCAGATGTTTATGGGACCCAGCTCCTCATCAGACCCTTTGAGCTCTGCTCCCACCAGGCTTCAAATAGGTTTTCAATGCAGAAATTCACACACCAAGCATTAGGCCAATATTAGTACCCCATCCCAACTCCAAGACAAGGTCACAGTCACAGCAGGTGACCAGGGGAGCACCAAACAGGAGATGGCTCCATCACACTTGCCGCTTTTTAGCAGAACAACTTTCTGCAATGGACTGAAGGAAAAAGAAGACATGGCTTGGCTGGGAAGCTCTTTAATGAGCTTTAGCCACTTTCCCCATCAAAGGCTGATAAGGAGAACTGTCAGCTCCTTAGTTCAATGCACCATGTGGATTTTCTCCCTTCTGCAGGCTGACAACAGATGTCAGAAAGGGGAGAGCTTGCAGTGAGGACACACCCACGCTGGGGACAAGGGGACAGTGTTTGGTGGCACAGCAGTGGCTTTGGGCTGGCTGGCTGCTGTCGTCCCAGCTGCTTGCACAGAGTTTGGCACAGTCAGTTCTACGTGGCCACCCCACAAAAGGCAGCTAGCACTGGGGTGTAACTTCCAGTTGGTAAAACACTTTAAACACGTTTTAAAACAGGGGGTTGCAAGCTACAGGGTGAGAGGGCTGCAGAGCTCCGCAGTGCTGCAGGTGCTAATGCCTGAGGGGAAGGGAAGGGGAAGCCACCTTCCTCCCCAGCCCTTCACCTCCCACCCCACCCTGCTCAGCCCTGCTGGTGACAGGGCTGTCCCCAACATGTGAGGTGACGAGGCTGGGCAGGAGAGGCCTGGTGGTGGCTGGAGTCAGGGCGCTGGCCCAGGAGAGCCGGTACTTACGGGGCCTGGAAGAGGAAGACCCTCCAGTCAGCCGTCTTCAGCTTGAGCACGTTGGACTTCTTGCTGTAGTCAGAGGCTTTTGTGGCTAAGGCGTGGTGCACACGGATGGCATTTTTCAGATCCACTTCAGAGAGGTCTTTGTCAGGTTTATATTCATCCTGTGAAGAAGGAACGTTAATTGGATAATGACTGTGCTAACATTTGCGGGCTACTTTAACGAACCTGCCTTTCTCTCTGTGCTGTAATCACAGAGTACCAACACCAGGAAAAGCAGTGCTTTGTGCAGTAAATGCTAGGAGCTGATAATGATAATAATTAACATCTGGCAACTTCTTCCATCATTAAATTCACTGGGAAGATGTGAAGAAGATGAAAGTTTTAAACATAATTATCGATAGTTCTCTCTAACACGGCACACGCCTGAGGCTTTGGGGGAAGACAAAAGACAGGGCCAGGTCCCTGCAGAGCTTCACCCACAGTGCACAGCGCGGGCTGAGATGCAGCTCCTGGCTGTCGGAGGTGTCAGCGAGTGCCTGTCCTGGTGCTGCACCACTTTGTGTGGCAGAGAGTTTTTGCAGTCCCGGAGCAGCAGAATTCCCAGAGCCAAAGCACCTCTGTGCAGGGGTGGGTCTTTCTGGACCCTTGCCAGACTGAGCATGCTTGGTCCATGCTGGTCTCCCTTTTTAGCATGTGTGTGCCTTTGGCACAGTCTTTCATGTAATTCCTTAGACAGACACTTGCAAATTGCAAGGGTTCCCTGTATTCCTGCTGCACTTTCCCCATTGAGGGATAATTTCACAAAACTAGGGAGTATAGAAATAACTATACGTGTATATATTTTATAAACAGACAGAAAATACCGAACATGAGATCCTGAAAATCTGGGCACAGCACTTTCTAGGAAGAAGAAGAGTTTAGTCAACCATGTGTTCACCCTTTGCTTTCCCGGTGACTGAGCTGCTGGCCACTTAGGGCAAGACCCTGCCTCTTACTCTGCCCCTCACCAGCTCAACAGCTGGTCCAGCTGTGGGCTGAGATGATGGGTGGATGGATGGGTGGTTGGATGGATGGGTGGGTGGATGGATGGGTGGATGGGTGCTGGATGGATGGGTGGATGAGAGAACTGATTAGTGGTTGCATGGATGGCTGGCTGGATGGATGGATGGGTGGATGTGAGAAAACCATGGCTAAAACAACCTCCCCCAAGTACCCGCCTCTGGTTGGTGAGAACTGCAGGTGCTGTGCCCCCAGCCCCTGCCCAGCCCCGTGATGGAGCTGTGTGGTTGTGCTGCAGCAGGGCTGGTGGGCAGAGTTGCCTTTTTGGATGGCTACACTGACAGCAGCTCCAGCTGCTGTGAAATGACAATGTCGGAGGCCAGGCCAGGCCAGGGCATACCTGGAAGGGCTGACCTTGCCCTGCTGATTACAGTGCAAACCAACAGGACTGATTCTGTGTTATGTTTTGCTACATGCTACAGTCTCCTGGTTGCTAACCCCAGCCAGTAGGGCTGTTCTCTGGCTGTTCTCTGCATTTTGCCTCAATACCTTTCTGATCTTTGATGGAAATTTAAGCTTGTGTTTAAGCAACTGCTGCTGAAGAAGAGAAATGCCCAAAGACATAATTGTGACATGGATGCTTTCAATGAAGGGATTCTGGCTTAAATCTCAAAGGTAAAATTGATTTATACTAAAAGGTAAGCAGTCTCCAGCCATATTGGGAGGAACTGTAGGTAATGTTTTCTCCATGCCACCATATGTTAACCTTACCCTCATCTTTTCCGATTGTGGTGTTATCCTTCCACGTATTTGCTGCCAAAGAGGTCAAATTGGTATCACAGGGCTGTTGAGGTTTTGTCTTTCGTGTCCTGTGTTGTTCACGTAGGCACCTGTCACTGGGCACTGGGCGAGGCATGATCTGCTACTCTGCTTCTGTTACTCACAGCCCCCAGCCCCTGAATGATGATGTTCACGTTTATATTGCTTCTCTGACTGGAGGATGGTGAGTGCCATCATAACTTCAGAATATGTTTTGGGGATGTCTTCTGCAGGAATTAAGCCCATGTGTGGATGCTTTGCTTCACAAAGCTTGATGTGGTGAATGCCCAGCATATCGGCTCTGCTGCCCTCTCCTCTGAACAGCAGTGCCATGAACATGGGCACAGAGCTAGAGATTTGTCATGTTACAGCTTGTGGGGGGATCTTCCTCATTTTCTTCAACTCACACTCACTAGCCTGGACAAATTGTTCAATGAGGAGAGCTAACCACTGCCCCTGTTCAGCCTGGCCATGAAGGTGGCACTCCAAGCAGCACCACCATGGCAAGACCTGCCTGCACGGAACGTGTCTGCAGCGCGGGGCGGCGCTGGGAGCTCCCGATGGGTGGGAAGCACTGAGACCCGCACCCTTTCCAGCACTTCCACACCAAAGCACCCTCCACCATTCCTCTCAACACCCCTCTATGTGTGATGATTAAGGGTTATTATCCCCATTTCACAGAGGTGAAGCAAGTTGCCAAAGGCCATGGAGTGAATCAGTGCTCAGTGTGGATTAGAGAGCAGGAGAGGTGCGCCCTGGCGACAGCCTGCATTTCTTCCTCAAGACCGTGTTGCACCCCTTTAGGGGATCGAGCAGTTGCTTCAGCCGACTGTGCCAGAACACGCTAATCCAGAAATTAACACTCGCGAGTTAATGACATGGCACATCTTCACATCAGCAAGTTTATGGCTGCTGCCTGAACTGACTTCCTTCTGCTTGTCCACCCACCCACTCACTTTTCTGCCGATCTTATGACCACTCCTCTCCCCACCTGGCCATTCCTTCTTTCTATACATCTGTCTCCCCAGGTCCCCTCTTCCTCCCTCCCTTGTTCCCTCCCTCTCCCCCTCTTTCTGCCTCTCACTTCTAGTCAACTTGCTCCTCGCGACTTCTCTCCATTGCCTTCTGAGAGCTTCCTACTAAAGACCAGATCTTTGGTTCAGTCTGGGTGAAACGCTGGAAGAGGCTGAACCTGTGCTCCATGTACAGGTGTGTCTGGAAGCACCTGCACTTTCTGGTACGTTTTCCTCTGTCTTCATGTCTGAAAATCTCTTCTCAGAGATTTGTGCTCAAGCCAGGTTCTATCTCAAGTTTATCTGCAGGCATCTTCCGCTGAAAGACTGGGAGCGTGGCACATAGTTCCCTTCCTGTATTCTGCAACTCTGCAAGCTACCCATAGGCAAGGAATTGCACTAAGAATCAACGGGGTGTGTTGAAGTTTACTGACTCTGTTGTGATGCTGAGAATGCTTGGAAGCGGCAGAGCGGGGACTGAATCCTTTTGTCCTGTCTCTGCAAAGCCCAGTGGATACTGTGTCTACAGCCAAACCCAGCTCCAGGAGCCCTTTGAAGAGGACATACACAGTCTGACAGCAGCTCATGACTAATAAACCTCTCTTTGCCCAATTTTTCCTCAGGTTAAATTTTTGTTGTTCCCAGTGCTACTTCCTCAGGGCACCTGCAGCAGTTCTGGTACCTTCTGCATGCCTGACACATCAGTCATAGCTGTTATTTTTCAGACACCTATATAACATAGCCAGATCTTAGGTGTTTTGCTTCTTCAGTCCTTATAGAAAGCACTCAGTGCTTTAACCATTTGCTCCTGAAGGTCATCAGGGTAAGAGCACTGGTCTTCTAACAGCCATGTGTCTCTGTCAATCTCACCCTCACTCTCTTTTCAAACTCTAAACTCCTAATACTAACATAACAACCTGTATTAATGGAACGATCTGGACAGCCACTGGCCTTGTACAGCAAGGAAAACTCAACCCCTCCACCCCATCAGCAGCAATGACACTCAGTACTGGCCTCACAGCTCCTTCTAATACTGTCCAGTCAGGAAAATCTTCAGTAAACTGGATTTTGGTTCAGCATAGCAAAAAAAACCTATTGCGAAAGTGCATTTCATTCCAAATGAATACTCCCAAAAGAGACTCATCCCCAAGACATGAGACCCAAAGGTACTTGGTGAAAAATTCATTTAAATCCAATCACTTCCCGTGATTTTGATGAAAATGCATATTTTTTCCATAGAAAAGCTATCAAAAGATTGAATGGTGGTTGCATCTGCGTGCTCATTAAATCCTTATGCATCACCCATGGTCAGCACGAGGACCCCAGCTGGGCTCCATGTGGAGGCTTGTACTGAGACGAGAGGCTGGGCTGTAAGGAGAGTGTCAGTGACTTGAAGATGGCCGGGCTTAGAGGGCTGGAGACAATCTGGGCTCTCTTGTGGAGAATGCAGCTTCCCTCAGATGCAGGAGAGAGTGGCAACGCCATTAAAACACAACTTGGCTGAGAGCAACACATGCAGTACATTACAATTAGCTGCTCCCAGATTTCTGTTGGCTCTGTGACATGTGCCATAGGATCTGGCAAAACACGAGAATCATTGGGGTGTGCTAGGAGCTCTGAGTCATAATTCCTTGCTGCCCTGAGGACATTTTTCCCTTTCTTATATAATCCAATGTTTGTTTACTCTTATTGCTCTGGAGATAATACTGCAATGCGTAGGAACATCTGCCCACAGGGAGTGCTGTTTCAGAAAGGTGAGTTCAATGGGTTACTTCACAGCATTTGCCACTAGAGTAGTTCAGATCTAGTTCAGTGGGTTATGCTGCCTCGTGATGAACAGACACCTGGCATCCCTGGCTGGCTCTTGCTGACATCTAAGTGAGGCCCTATTCAGGCTCCTTCGATATTCCCACAGGAAAGGCTATCCATGGAAATCGTCCTAGCATCCTTCGAAGGCAGAGTGGTGAATGCCACAGCATGCAGGGAAAATCTTACATGGTGACTTCGCTCCAATGGGGACCTGCTCTTCATACTCCAGGTGGCTATGGAACTGGGAGCTGGAGAAAACTCTGTGGAACAGAGATGAAAACAGGCAGCCCACAGAAAGACCCATGTTGGCAAGGTCCAAGGAGACAAAACACTTTAAGCATGGGGAGGTTCCTACCAGACACATGAGAGATACTCACACTCAAATCTATGCCACCAAAAAGACTGGTCTGACGGTCTGCCCCTTCAGTTTCCTACACCAACACCCTATTTCATCTATTTCATATCTGTTCCATCCTGCTCCTCAGCATCCCCTACTGGCTTATACATCTTGCTTTTACTTCCGCAGAAGTCTTGCCTCTGTTTCCACTTTCACGTTCCTTCCTATGTGATCCAATTTGAGGCTGTGTATAGCACCCTTAGTGTGAACACGATCATCGAAGATGACGGCATTCTCTAGTTCTGTGTCTCTGGAGGAGTTCTGATTATGTCCATGCATGCATTAGGACGTGAATTCACCTCTACTTGCATGTATGAGTCTCCTGCTTAGGACAGCATGACTGGAGACAGCACGAGACAGCACACGGGATAGTCCACTACAGTTACCTTTTGTAAATAAAGGATGGTCCCTTTAAGCACAGCATAAAATTTCTTCCAACCTCTTCTTCCTCTGGGAGCTACAAAAAGGAAGAATATCTAATTATACACATCTGCTTCTGACAGTGCTGCTTGACTTTCACATTTCTGGCAAAACCAACCCTTTCCTGACCCACCACAAGCATGCACTGATGCCCAGACCTCTAAGCTACTTCTTACGAATGGCTTGTCTGCAGGGAGACGTCAGCTTGAGAGGCGTGGGCTGGGAGATGCAGCCTCTCAGTGAGAACACAAGCAGGTCAAAACCAGAGATGGGCTGGTACAAGGCTACCAGTGGGCACAGGCAGGAAGTCTCTCTGCTCCTCCAAACCCAAGGTTTGTGTTCTTTGTACTAAATGCTTGAGGAGCAGAGACATTCCCTGAGCTTCTCTGGTTCAGATGAGTTAGGCGGACATACCCTGGCTAAGGCAGCTTCTGTTCCACTGAGGAGGGAGCATCACCACCCACCATCTTGATGGACTTGGTGAAAGAGAGCTTGCTGAAAACTGGAGAGGGGTGGAATGGGAAGGGAGCCTTCTACATAGAGAGCTGGTCCTCCAGGCATGGGCTATTAAGAAAGTGCTGGAAGCAAGGGAGGCCTTTGGTGGTAATCTTCTCTATTTGAGACTTTTAATTGGCTGCAGTGACTGGGCCATCCATAGCAAAAGAGGTCATCCAAGGTTTCGTTAGTAGTTATCAAATAGAATTCCATTTACCCTTCCTGTAATACCATATACTGACAGCAGAGCTCTGAGGCAACCCGTTGCCCAGCACCCTGCACACGGCAGAATACAGACAGGCACAAAGCTTTGAAGACCAGACTGTCCCCAAAGTCAGCTCGGGTGGACAACTGCTGTGAACTAGTCTTGCCCTATTGCTCGGAGTGTAGGATTCCTGGTTACGATCATGAACAGGATGGAAGACCAGGTCTACCTGTGTGGGACAGGCAGTGTTAGGGTCCTTGGCAGTGAGAATGCCTCCAAACACACTCCTTTCCCTGTGCACTGGCACTCACGAATCTGGGGGACTCTTTTGTGTTCCCTGGGATACAGCGAGGAAATGCCACTCCAGCGGGAGAGCCAGGGAGAAGGCCAGGGCAAGGTTTTGTGACTGGCTGGGGCACATCTCCTGTCCCATTAACACATACTTCTCTTCCCATCCATGTCTGCATGGGTTTTGCGCGTCAGGACACCGTGCTTGTAGGTGACTGCATTCAGCGCTTGGGGGATGTCCAGGAAGGGGTTGCTGCTGTCAACAATCCTTGTCACTTTCTTTGCACTGGCTCCAAATTTGTCGTCTACCAGCTCCGAGAGTGATTTCCTCAACTCGTCCTCATCACTTGGAAACAAATTCAAAGAAGAGATTGAGTGGAGGACATGGTGATTGGGTCACAGTGTGCCCTATCTGCTTTAGTTTTAAAGGAAGTTAATTTATTACAAGACTAGTTAAGAAAGAAAAGGAGAGGAGACCCAGGGTCTATAACACACCAAGTGTGCCAATGGTGGTGATCTATGTGTAGCTGGGAGGCACGTGGGTGGCAGGTGACTGTCCCAGCAGTCCCATTGTTAGGTTACTGAAAACACTAAAGGCTTGTCTGAGCACCAGGAGTCTGCAGACACAGCACTGCTGAGGACTGTGTGTGT
Source organism: Alectura lathami (assembly GCA_013399715.1). Taxonomy (NCBI): domain Eukaryota; kingdom Metazoa; phylum Chordata; class Aves; order Galliformes; family Megapodiidae; genus Alectura; species Alectura lathami. The sequence continues at coordinate 62,185 of VXAV01007829.1, read as the reverse complement.
TTCACAGGAAGAGTCCCCAGCTCTGAGCCTCACATTGTGAACTTAAGGAGGTCTTTTGCTGAAGGCCAGGTATCACAGGGGTTTCTCAGCTTCTCCTTCTGAGGCAGCTGCTGGGGCCTCCTAGGTATGGGAGGAGCTTTACGAATGTCCTCTGCTTCTCTGAGGCACAAAAGCTCTGCAGACATTAGGGAGATGGGACAACTGATCACACAAACAAACTCTGGAGTAGGTTAAGTGTCTCTCCCCATTAGTGTCTGGAGGGTGGGTCAGGCGGCAGCAAGAAATGCCAGTGATTTCCATAAGAACTTCTCCTCACACTTCTCCTGGTCCTGGACTCTGGACAACAAGGGCTCAGCAGCTCAGGGAAATGTCCAATGATTCCTCCAAGCCTGCTTCTTCCTATTTGAAGTAAAATCTAAAGAAGTGGCGCACAGAAGCTAGAACCTGCATGAGAAGCGGTATTTCCCCAGTGTTCCTGGACATTAAGGAGGACAGCAAACAGTGAATTTCTGCCCTGCGTCACACATGTTGGTGTCTTAGTGGCCTGGCTGGTCACACTGGATTAAATCAGATTAGATCAGGTTAGGATCAAACCTCAAATGAGTGAACCAGGGATTAATCCACTAGTGGGGATGCGAGTATCTACAGCAAGCAGATGGCCAAAGCACTAGACACCTCCTAGAAGAGAAGGATGCTTTCTCAGCTCTTCGCACCCAGAGGAGTTCTGGGGCTTAGGCAGAGCGGGTGGGTGATGCCCACCGAGCTGGCAGGGCTCAGTTCCCTGAACTGCACCAGAGAGAACCTCCGAGCTCCCGCCCGCTCCTGGGACGCTGCCCGTGTGTCTGCCCGCCGGGCTGGGCTTCGTGGGCAGGAGCACTCCACTGCCTGGATGCATGGCCGCGGAGTGAAGGGAGAGGCGAGCAGGCAGAGGAGGGCCGGGCACCTTGTCCTCCAAGCGCGAGCGGAGCAGCTTGCGCTACGGCCTGCGCCAAAGCAAGGCACCCCGCAGCCGGGCAGGTCCCAGGCTGGCGCGGGGCGGGCGAGGGGCTGCGAGACCCCAGGAGGGCGGCAGCAGGGCCGGGC
>VXAV01007829.1:39235-61086 GCA_013399715.1 Alectura lathami | reverse complement strand
CTCGCCGTTGCGTACGCGCTGCCCGCGGCCGCGCTCCCGCCGAGCTCCTCACGCGAAGCGGCCGGGGGGCGGAGGGCTCCCTCTGGTGACCACGCAGACGCGGCCCGCACCGCCTCTGCGGCGCTGTCGTTGGTGCTCTTCTCACAGATCCGCCCCGAAATGGTTTTCAAAGGGAAAGCGGTGCTACCCGAGCACTAAGGAGCCACTGCCTCGCCAGGGCCACGGGCTGCCTGCCAGCCCCACGGAGGAGACAGCAGCCCATGGACGGCGCCTGGGGCATGGCTGGCGCAGGGCATCTTACACCTGCAAAGCTCAGCCTGGGTCGCTTTGGAGGGAGGGAGGAGCAAGGCATCTCCAGACGCTTTTCTAGGACAACATAAGGTGAAGAGCAGGTGACGGAGCTGGCGGCCCAGAAGGTCCCGTTCAGCCCCACAGTCCTCTGGAGACGAGACAGGTCTGGGGCTGAGCGGGAGCAGAAGCGGTGACCACTGCGGACCCTAGGTCTGCCATGGGCTGTCCTAAGGCAGAGGCCTGCTGTGGGGCTAGGGAGCACGCTGCACCTCCTTGCTGGGATCCTGCCTGTGCTGTAGGCACAGGGTGATGGCAGAGAGGGGGAAGAAAGACTGAGGAAGGTGCTCAGTGAAACCATCATGGAGGCCAGCGTGCTAGCTGCTCTCGGACTCATCACCTTGTTGTTTCAAGGTAACCAGAGATGAGTCAGGTGTCTGTGTGAAGCTGAAGGGGAACAAATTTATTTCATTTAATATCTTTATTAATGATTTGGAGGAGGAGAGAGAGTGCGTCTCATCGAGTTAGTGGATGACATAAAAGTGGGTTCTGCACCTGATGCTTGGTGCAGGGCCACCAGCTGGAGGGACAGGAACCTCACTACATGCAGCATGGACAAATGCAAAGCACTGCACTGGAGTGGTCCTGCAGAAGGACAGGCTGGAACTGACTGACTGGGGAGCAGCTCTGCAGAAAAGGCCCTGGGGTTCAGCAGGATGAACATGAGCCAGCAGTATGGCCTGGCAGAAACAGAAGGCAAGAGCATTCTGGGCTGTACGGACAGCAGTGCAATGAGGAAGCTAAGAGAAATGATAATTCCCCTCTACTCAGTGCATCATATCTAGATACGGCAACCAACACTGGGCCCTAAATACAGGGAAGACACCAACAGGTTCAGTAGAGGCCACCAAGACACCCAGAGGCTGGAGCACTTGCTCTGTGAGAAGTAACTACGGGAAGCGGACTTGTTCAACCTAGAAAGGAGACAGCTTTGGGGGACCTCACTGCAACCTTCCAGTATCTGCGAGGTGGTTATCGAGTAGACAGAGCCACATCACTGTGGTACACGGCAGAAGGACAAGAGACAGGGGATTTCAACTGCATAAGAAAAAATATCACTCTTGGGGGTGGTTTTCAAGATCCAGCTGAACAAAGCCCTGAGCATCCTGTTCTGAATTCAGCATTGACCCCACTTTGAGAGGAAGCCGGACTGGAGACCTCCTGAGGTCACTTCCAGCCGAAGCAATTCTCTAATAATGTTTCCAGAAGGAACTGTGTGGAAAAGAAGGGAGGTTTCAGTGACCAAAATAACCCTAGATCCAGATCTCCTTGACCAAAGACCATGTTCTGAAGCACCTGGAAAGGGACTGGCACTTTGTGGGTGTAACAGTAAGTAAAGGGGACATTCCCTCCATTTAGACTGTGCTCATTGACCCTACACCCACAGACTGCCACCAACCTCCCTGTCTGCTTTTGTGCCTAAGCCATAAATAAACGCAGCTTGCCTACATGAGGGACTTCAGTGCTTAAGGGCTCAACAGGAAATGTTCTGGAAACTTCTAGAGCTAAAAACAGGGTTCAAATCCTGCCAACTATATTGAAAGATACTCTCTCTCTCAAATACTTAACATATACTTACATGGCCCACTCCAGCTTCTCATTCTTGATGGAGTTATATAGTGTCTGCAACAAGAACATGGTATTAGCTGTGTCTCTCATGTCTGAGTTGTGGACACCACCTCCTCTACACCCTATCTGTGTTCTCCGAGAGATACCTTCCCTTGTAAACTGTCCCAGACTTCCTACCAGACCATTTTTTGTCTTTTAGGGTTGGACTGGACATGTCAGCAGCAGAGGGGTAAGGCAGCCATGCTTGCTCAGGAGACCATTCATGACATTTCTGCCTAATTATGGGTGCTGGGTCTAGTCCTGAGTGAATTCTAGCCTACACAAAGTTGGTAGAAGAGTCTGGAGTGTACCAAGACATCTGCTAGTGGGGAGGGTTGTGTCTAATGCTCATTGTGACACCCCTGATGTGGCACTGGTCCTTACAGCTTCCTTCCATACAGTAAAATCCAGACCAGGCTGATGGACCTGTGCCAGGCGCAGACAGTGTTGGTTGTGTTAAACCACATGAAAAGAGAAAATATGCACTTTGCAGTGTCTAACCAATCTTCCATGGTACTGAGCCAGTTGCACTGGAGCAGTACATCTAACTACATGGAATTGGAGGCAAAGTATCTATGCCAGACAGCTATATTTCTGGGGAGTATTTTGTTATGTACATTGTCTGGTATATCACAAAATGACCATGGTGGAGAGGGACCCCTGGTGTGCTCTGAGGGCAGATAAATCTCTGGATGATCTGGATAAAACACCAACAGGGAACAGGAATGTGATGGCTCACTGCACGTTAGCAGGAGGTGACCATCTGGGTTATGAGTCTTCTCATGAAATAAATGTGTGATGGAAAATGCTGATTCAAGAGCTCTGAGTGTCAGAGTAGGACTAGGTGGCACTACAGTAGTCATGCCCGCAGCCCAGTGCCTAGGTGGATCACATTACCTTCAGCAAATCCTTTGCGAAGTCCTTCCCATCATTCAGCCCATCCAGGTTTGTTATGAACTGTTGGCACGACATTTTTTTGCCAATATTCTGCAAGGCAAAAAAGCAGCTCATTAAACTTCTGGAAAGCTTTGGCTTTAATGAAACTGGTCTTTTACAGAAAAATACTACTAGCAGGGGCTGTGTTTGCCCCAGAAGCTCAAAGCTGGAAGTGGGTCTTCTGCTCTGATTTTCTTTTTGTCTCTGCTTTCTTTGCTCATGCCAGCATCCAACTGACTTCTTTTTATAATGGTGGGGATAAATCACCTGAAAACAACTCCAGCTCTTGCTCCAGACTCTCTAAGTGATCTCATCTCTGGCCTCCAGGCTGGCCCTGGTACAGGGTCTATGCCTCAAAACTCAAGCACTCAGACTCTCTTGAAATAGTGGAACTTGGATAGGCCTCAAAGACTGCAGTGAGTGAAAGTGTGTGAGCATCTGAAGGCAAGGAGCACTGGGAAATGACTTATCTTTGATGGAAACTGTATTCGTGGTTACTGTTACAAAGAGAGGTGATCTAGCTACTGGTACAGTGTGAACTCACGTGCTACGGTGCATGAGGGCAATGCACAGATACTGGGACAATCTCATGACTTGGAACACCACCGTCACTCATCACCAACTATCACCACAACAGCGACCTAGTGCTGGAGCTGCCAGGGTATCTGGCATCCCTGGTATCAGCTTGCAGCATCTGTCTTCCCAAACCCTTTATCCTCACAGTAGCCAGGTGAGTCACTTTCTCAGCCTGAAAGAGCTGAGGGGCTGGAGGCAGGTGGCCTTTTTCCTTGCCTCCCACTGCAGCCTTGCTAAAGGACTGGAACAGAGGTATGGAGGAGTCAGTGAGGACTGGAGGGTTCAGAAAAAGGAGTCTGATACTTGGTGGGCTCTGCATCAAGGTACTGGTAGAGACAATACAGGAGGTGCCCTGTAGAGAAAAGTGTGTCCTCTGTGTGAGAAAATAACCTCTTGAAAGAGACTGACAGCAGAACCCCCTGCCCACAAAAATGCACAACAGATGATCTGGGGGCTTGTCCCCAGACAACAGACACCCCAAACCTGCCATCTGTGAGTGCAGACATACTCTTAGGCTGTGCAGGGAGATCTTTAATTATGCCTCCTGTTGGTGCCAGCTCCAGACAAGCTGGCACCCCTGAGATCAGGGGAAGAGGAATAAAGCACCGTTATGAATCTGCAGTGCCTGGGGATGCTGCAGCGGGCACAGTACGGCACAGCATGAGGCTCAGCCCGTAACCAGACCCCATAGCTGGATGCTCCTGTCATCCAGAGCTCCACGGGGCAGCCAGACACAGGGAAGCTGCAGAGAAGCCTGCAGACATGCTATGTTTCTTCAGCAGAGGAAGGGAGGTTTGTGTATGGCTGGCTGGAGAATAACAGCAAAAAAATAGCCAGCACTGCAATGGGAGGAAGGAAGGAGGGTGAGAGAGCACATAAAGCCCACAGAAGTGAAGCTCCAGGAGGGAGGAAGGTTGGGAGTGAGGGAGGTAGGTTGCCTGAGACCTTGAGGCACCAAATTACACAGAGAGAAGGTGGCTACATCCACCCCTGCCTGGAAGCAGGAAAGCAGAGTGCACAGCACAGGTCCTTCTGCCCGCAGAGGTCTTCCTGCAGCGATCCAGCACGGAATGCAGAAGCCAACACAGTTCAGGGAGTGAATGGATACTGTGAAATGAAAATGGCACGGTTACAGGCTCACAGGCCCATCTCTGGGTTTCATGCATACTGCCCCCAGGACATACACCAGGGCCTCTGTGGCTTTTTTCTCATTACTTGTGTTGGTTTCATGAAGACCTGGCTCTTTCCCTTGCACAAAAAGATCTACGAGCCCAAACTGAGATAGCAGCAGCACTGTGGAAAAGCAGCTAACTGCTGAGCAATTGAGGAGGGTGAAATCACATTCTTCCTCTGACAACCAGAAGAGGTGATGAGAAAGCTCCCACAAGGATGCTAGTGCTGTGAATCAGCTTGTTGGACCAGCTTGCCACAGCACTGCAGGCAGGGGCAGGATGCAGGCTGCCGTCAGTGGGACTGCGCGCAGGTTGCTGCGGTGGTTCAGATCCATCACAGCCTCACGTCAGCAATGTCGCAGCACTCCAGCTCGCTGCTCTGAGACATGGGCTGGAGCCAGCCACTCAAATCTAAAGCCCTGCAAGTGCTTCCAAGCCAAGAGAAAAGCACTCCAGGACCCAGACTTTGCAGATTCACTTGGTCAACACTTGCAAAGGAATTGTACTGGGATCACAGCTGCCACATAACCAACAGCACCAGCACCAGGACTGCCTGAGCTTTCACATACTGCAGTGCTATTTAGCAGGTATGGGGAATCCCAGGAACAACACCAGAAAGGGACACTGTGAGGGCAAAGTGGGGTGCCTTCCTATGCAGTAGGCCATCCCGGATCTTGCCGAATCCATCAGCAAGATCACCACATGTGGATGCCATCTTCAAGGGTAAGCACCTGCACACTTCAAATATCAGTGTTCAGATGTTCTATGTCCCTTGCTGAGTTGGGACCTCTGGGTAGGGAGATGCATTTCCTTTTCTGGCCAGCCACATAGATGGGGACATTTTGCTTTTTTTGTTTGTTTGTTTGTTTGTTTTGTTTTGGTTTGGTTTGTTTTTGGTGATGCATTGGTCGCTTAACAGCTATAGAAAAGCCAGTAAGGCTGCTTCACAGCCCCACACAGCCACCATTTTTGATATGTCCCCCTGACAGAAAAGACTTTCATCCCATCTTTGCTTGCTCCAGGCCATGCAACAAAGCATAAGAAATCACGGTGAGGTAATCACCTGGCACTGTGGTGTGCTTGGATGGAGTAACTAGTGATAGGACAAGAGGTAACAGCCTCATGCTGCGCCAGGGGAGGTTCAGGTTGGATGTTAGGAAAAAATTTTTTCTCTGAGAGAGTGGTCAGGCAGGGAACAGGCTGCCCAGGGAGGTGGTGGAGTCTCCTTCCCTGGAGGTGTTCAAGAAACGTGTAGATATGGCACTGAGGGACACGGCTTGGTGGGAGTGGTGGTGTTGCATTGATGGTTGGACTGGATGACCTTAGAGGCCTTTTCCAACCTTGGTGATTCTACAATTCTATGATCCTGTGAATGGGTAGAGATAGTATGTGAATGGATGGGCAGAGGTGGACGGGTACAGACAGCATATGGGAACAGGCAGATGCAGAGACAACGTGCACGAGGGTGGTTAGAGTGCATAAGGATGAATCGGGAAGGAGGAGACTAGTCTGACAGTGGGTAACCTGGGCTGATTCTGTGGTCCCATTGTTCCAATCCAGCTCAGCTTCCCTGCGTGCAGTTGGGATCTTGCCTGCTCTGGTCACAGCTGACTCATTCAGGACAACTGCAGACTATACCCTGAAGTGTCCAGGATGGCTCTACCAATCTTTGCAAGACACTGGGCTGTAGCCTGGTATTTTCTGGCCGTTGCCAAGACTTGGCATCAGGAGGCTGGGCAGGTTCATATGGAGGAGAGATCACTGGGTGCTCAGTGGGAAAAGAGGTGCCATGTGAAAGCCCCAGGAGGAGGAGCAGGTTGCTGGGGCCAGAGGCCATGAAGGGTGTCTGTCTGGGGTGCTCTCCCCAGCCCTCCCTCAGTAAGGTGTTAAAACACTTGAGCTGGAGGCCCCAGTCATCAAACATCTCAGCTGCAATGTGGTGAGTGGAGTGCAGCTCCTGTGAGCTCCCCAGCATGAGCATCCTGCCCCTGGCAGGCCCTGCTTTTACCTGGGCTTTCCTGACCTCTCCCAAATATTGGGGGAAGGGAAGGGAAGGGAAGGGAAGGGAAGGGAAGGGAAAGGCCAAAAACGAGAAGCATATGCTTCAGCATGAGGTGGTGGTTGTTGGCCTGACTGGACCAAAGGATTTGGTAGTGGGTCTGCTCTGGGTTGTAGAATCAAATCAACCTTCTGCAGGGAATGATCCTGCAGACTTTGGTTATCAGTGACCCCTGGACCACACAAAGCTGCTCTGGGCATGAGTGCTTGTAACTTGGAGCCCTTCAGCTCTCAAAGCACTACTCACACCGCAATACTGCTGACGCCAAATCATAAGCTTGGTTTAAAGGAGAATATCACAGGGCTTGTAAGACTAATAGTGACAGATGTGGGGTTAGGATCTGCAATGGATCCCAAAGCTTTGTCCCTGAGGGACAAAGATGGAGCACAGGAGTACTTACTTTGTCGTAAGATCTGGAGCTGAAACAGCACCAGCAGAGCATGGCACAGAGTTGCAACAACCTGAATTATATGGTAAGGCTTACAATGTTTGTTGGTGACTGCTGGATTTTAAACAACTCCAGGAATCGTATGATTCTATGACAATGGAGCTTCTCATTTCAAAGACAGCATGTTTTCTGGACAGTTTGGAGACAGGGTCTGAGTGTACCTGCAGTAGAAAGTCAACAGTACTAAAGCAGAGTGCTGATGTGGCCATGTGCCATCGCATGTTTTAAAGCCAGTCTCACTACTTTTAGGCTCAGGCTCAGTATGCGAGGCGGTCGCTGCTGGGATGGAGAAGTAGCCCACTGTGGAGACATACTGTAGGCAATTGTCCCTTTACCAAAAGACATCAACCCCCCTCTCCTGTTCAAAGGAATTTCCCACTTTGTGGCAAGGCACAGGAAAACACTGAAACACACACACAATAGTAAAACAAGAAATTTAAAAATAAAAGTGATATGCAATACCATGACAGCATCTTTAACAAAACAGGGGGTGAGAGACCAAGTCACACAATCCCAGGTACACTGCAGTCTGTGGTGTTTCTTTGCACAGGAGAATTTCATGTGACTCATATCACCTGCTAATGGGTTGCCAAGTAGTGAAGGACACTGCACAATGACTTAGGAATCCAGACAAACAAAATGCCTTTTTTTTTTTTCTTTTAACACAGAAAAAAAAAAAAAAAAAAAAAAAAAAGAAAAAACAAGTCAAATGCCAGTGCTTTAAAGCAAAACACTAGAATGACTGCACTTACCACCTGGTAAAGGGTTAAAGAGCAGAAAGAGAGGTTCCAGGAGCAGAAGAAAGAAAAAAAAAAAAAGGAGGAGAAGGAGAAGAAGAAATTAATGTTACACAGGAAAAATAAAGAGAAGATTTTTCAAAGAAAAGCTCAGGCATTTCTACACCTGCTCAAAAGAAAGCTGGATTTTTCCTTGCCTAGATAGCATGAGATCATTTCTTCCTACCAGACCTATTAAATAGCATGTCAATGAAAAATTGAAATGGTAAGGTTATGAAGGCTTGTTTTCTTTTCCGATCTTTTCAATAATTTCTACCTTCCCAGACCCATTTTGGATTTTAAATTAAAAAATAAAATTAGGTTATTTTAGAGTAGAGGTTCACACTTTGTCTTCTGCCAGTCTGCTTTTGCTGTTGCAGTCAATGCTTTGATGAAAGTGTTTCCTCATCTCCAGCCACTCCAGCTGAAGGATGCATGTTCGGTGACACCTCCCCCAGAAGCATGCTGCTGTCCCACTGCCTGCAGACACTTTGCTCCTTTGTTACTGGCAGCCACGAGGGAGCGAGCCCGTGTGAGGCTGCTCACAGGCTGCCTGCTCCCCCGAGGATGACGCTGCAGCAGCTGTAGCCAGCTTGGTGCAGGCCACAGTGCACATCTGGAACGCATGCCCTTGCTGAGATGAGCAATTCCCTCCATGGACTGCTGTGTTCAGCCCTTGCCACTGCCACACTGTCTGTGTGTGATGATGGGGAGGGTCTCCCAGGGGGACTGTCAGGATGGCACTGGTGAAGCTGGTGGCCTTTGCATCTATGCCACCACAGGTGAAGCGAACCCATGCAGTGTCCTCTTCTCACCCCTACACAAACAGGCTACTCTCAAAGGGGACTACAAGCCAGTATGCAAAACAGTGATGCCTACTGCCACCTCACCAAAAGGCTAACGGAGAGAAAATCAGGGCAGATGCACAGCAAATTGTTACCAGCTGGAGGCAGAAGAGGACTCTGATAACACAGCTTGGAAACCGTGGGTTTGTGGGGCAGAAAAAGGGACTAAAACTTGTGTAGGTCTCACATGTGCAGGCTGTGGTAACAAGCCTTCCCCCACATCCCTTCAGTCTGCTCAGAAGCCCTGGGGTGTCTGTGGCTCTCCGAGGGGCTATGGAGAAAGGTGCTTCAGTGACAGGAGACCGGAGGAGCTCCCCTAGCCCCCTGAGGCTAGAGCACAGCCTCCTGAGGCTCGCAGCTGTGCACTAGGTCTGCACCACAAGGCAACAATCTAATTGACCTTTTAGGAAGAAATCCAACCTATGCACAGCCTGTGAGAAGATAGCCCACAGCCTCTGCGGCTTTCCAGCCACACCTTTGGGCAGTGAGCTCTGCTCGCCCTGCTCTTTGATGTGATGCTCTCCAGAGGCTCTCTGCACTGTCTTGGGGAAAAGGAACAGCTGGGGCTTGCTTCATGTTCTGGGAATGAAGGATCAGATGTGGTCCTGTATGAAACTAATGACTCCCTTGCAGCAGTTTTGCAGATGAGAGGAGCCTCGTGTGTCTGCACCAGAAGAAAAAGCAGCACAACTGGAGCTGCTGTCTGCCACCCCACTGAGCCTGGTGCTGAAGACCTCCCACGAGAGCTCCTGGGGCAGGGCTGGTGCGTGCAGGAGGTCCTGGGAAGACAGCTGCATTGCCTGTGCCTATGTCGGGTACCTGATGTCAGACGTGCCTTTGGCTTCAGTGCACAGTGACGCTAAGAGAGGTTCTGTCCCAGGGCAGGGCCTGGCACCCGCAGTTCCTGAGGAGCTGGTCAGAGCACTCGTGCCAATCTATCTCAATTTTCCACCAGTAGGCACTGCATAAAGGAAAAGACCTCTATGCTCGGAAGGGAAGAAGGACGGATGCATCTCCAAGTACTACTTACATGGCCATGGAGGTCTGTGTTTAGCAGCATCAGGGCACAGGTAAGCGTGTGAATCCCATCTGAAACACACAACAGTCAGCTATTTTTACTCCTTTTCCACTTAGTTTTGGTGTTTGCTCTGTCTCAGCAGCCCACTCATTGCAAAAGCAAGGCTAGTTGCTATGTCTTCGGGCCTTAAAGAACGCCTGTTTCTTTTGACTGCCTGTGGTAGTTAAGAGAATATATCCTTTTTCCCCTCAAACTTTACCTTTTCCTTAAAGGCTCACCAAAGAATTGGCTTGAAAGCAATTTTGTCAATGGCTTTCTAAAGGTCTGACTTTCTGCTGTCCCCATCTCCATCTCCCCCATCTCCCCCATCTCCATTTCACGCCAACACCATTGCAGAGTGGAGCAGAGACCCTGCTACTTTAAGCTAGTTTCCCTCAGCTGCCCACAGTCGTCATGTGGATTTGTCCACACGTCTTTCGCCATCCTTCCTGAGCAGCCTGCAAGCTCTTGAGTCCCCCAGCTAAAATTATCTCTACAAATGAGTGCAGCATTTTTGGGTTTCTGCCTCTTTTCCTTCCATTTGAGACAGCACAGCACCCTCATCTGCAGCAGGTAGCCAGCTGGCTTGTTGCTATTTCAAAACCATTCTGAGTCCTTAAGCTGATCCAGTACAAGAAACCTGTCTCTCTCCACACACCACCTCACAACAGCGAGATGCAGATGCACCCCAGCACATGAACTGGTCCATGCAAGGACCATACAAAGGGGCCAGGGTGCTCTTCCCTGGGCACCTCATGCTCAGGGCCAAGCTGTAAAGGCAACCAAACACACGCGAGCCCAGGATGAGGGTAACTGAGCACGTGAGCTTCTTTGCTTTCCAAGAAGAACCATGGTGTCTGAGGAATGAAGGGTTTTGTGGGAACATCACATATTTCTGTTCCAGGGCTGACAATCCCAGGGACTTGCTGTCCAAGATCCCAGGCACTTTGTCTCTCCAAGAGAAAATCACCTCTTGAGAAAGGCACTGCCTCATATCCACACGGAGCAGCTTTGTTCTTGGAACAAAGTGCCTCCCTAGTGCATATTTTGGAGTGTCTGTGGGAAGTTCTGAGTTGACATCTCAGCTTTACTGCATTACTTGGGGCAGGTAGATCATGCCCTCCGTGGCCCCAAGGTGGAGCTGGTGTCCTCCTGCTATTCACCTGCTGCTTGGCTCAGTCACTTTCCCACGTTCTCTGCTAGAACAGTGTCAGAGCACAGACACGTAACTCCTCCCTATCTGGGCTTTTCCAGTGTAGGAGAACATTAAGAGTGTCCAGGACACAGCACTGCGGGAGGAAAGCCTACCACTGCCCTCAGTGGTCAGTGGGCCAGGGCTTCCACCACCTTTGGTTTCAGCATCCTGCCAAGCAGGCTGAAGGGACCCTTTGTGTGCAGCAGTTGTGCCTCCATCAGTGAAGACACACAGCAATGTCATGGAGGGCAGTACGATCTTCTCAGTCATTTCCAGACAAAACTGCCGTGGCTTTACCATGCCCCTATGTCAGTAGACTATCACCGCCACAGGTGTTTCTTTAGATGTCTAGATAACATGTAGTGCTCAAATTTCATGCTGGTGGAACATTCCGTGCCAGTTTAGGTTGGATACAACAAGGAGGAACTGCTTTCTGAAGGACAAGCATCAGCACTTGGAATAGTTTCCCCAGATCACTGGGCATCTAACGCATGCTTTGTGGGGTCTGCAGAAGGAGTGAACTGCAGGAGCTGCTTTGCTTCCTTCCAGGCCTTGCATGTATTTCTTGCATCAGATTACTGGTGTATTTTTCAAGCCCTTTTCACTGCGTGCAGCTCTGTCCTGTTCGTGTCTCGCTCTGTCTGCATTTGGCCTGCAGAGAGGTCCTGCCCAGCCTTGTGAACTGTGCTGGCACCACCACAGCCAATGCTGGGGCCCTAGATGTTAATGAACAGATCACGGCAGTGGCAGCAGTGACTGGTTTCAGCTCTACTTTTCCTTACTTTTGAGAGTTTCGTACTGAGCTATAACATTTTCAAAACAGGTCCTGCCAGCAGCAGTGACATCTCCACTGAGGGCCATGCGGTTGCTGAAGAATTCAACCTTCTGAGTTCATCCGTTTTTGTATCACCAGGTACACAGCGTTCACAGCTGAGACCCAATTTCCCTTCTGAACACTTGCCATATTGTGGCTCCACTGGCAGCTCTATAAACTCATGTTGCCATGGCAAAGCTTGTGTATTGTTTGCCTGCTCACTGCCCTCTCAACACTCTCATGTTGTTGGAGGTGTGGGATGGAGCCAGAGGTCTGACTACCTTGTGCTCTAGCTCAGCCCTGGCTTAAGCTGGTGAGTGCACATCTGTCCCCACGGTGGGTGTAAGATAAGGGGAGAAGGGGTCCCAAGGCCCTTGTCTATAGGTGTGAGGTGGATGCAACAGAGCTGGGGATCTCGTCCAGGGGAGGTGGTGAAGAGAGCTTGGGATATTGCAGCTGGGGACTGCTGCTGAAGTCACTCCTGGGAAAACAGCCTTGAAAGTTCAGCCTGCAGCTTAATGTCTACAGGTGGAGGACCTCTCCTAGGGAAAGGTCCTCTTGGGATCAGTGGGAGAGAACATCACACACATGTGTGTAAAGGAAACCTAGGGAAATGAAAAGCAAACCTATACTTTATCCAGCTACCACAGACAGAAGTGAAGAGGTCATTCTGTTTTGAGAGTAGCTTGTGTCCAGTTAGCCTGGCAGAAGAACTGGAGGGTGTATGTGACACTGGGCACTGCTACTCCTTGGGGAGCTTGCAAGGCAGCTCTCAGGCCCAACTGCCACATTCCAGGGTGAAGAGGGTGGAGGAGGAACAACCAGCACTGCAGTGAGGCTGGCTCAGCTGCCTGGCTCCCACCCACGGGGGCACTCCCAGGTGCCTGTAGGTCGGTGTGGAGAGAGCTCACCTAAGTGTGAACCTGGGCACGCTCATGTCTGGATGCGTGCACATGTGTACTGGGAATTACCTTTCCTATTTAAAAAAGACATAATAATGTATCTCTGTGAAAAAATTGGAGACGGAATGAAAGTAGCTAACAAAATACACAGTTCCAGTGGGATTTTACCCAGCTCTGCTTTCTCCTGATGCAGTTGTAGAAGCAAGGAACGCAACCCCTGAGCATGGCAAGCCAGCAGTCCTCAGTCTGTACAGAAATGCCTTCTTCCATTCATGGTGCCTTCTCCAATGGATGATATCTTGGGCTGAGCTAGCATCACTCTGCGAGCCACAGCTGTGGTAGTTCGTGGCCCCTGAGATAACTCACCACCTCCCCTTGTGCTGGGCAATGAGGAGCTCACCTTCAGCACAACTCGTTGGCCCTGGAGTGTCTCTGCTGCTGGGAGCCCACCCTCAGACATCTGACCCTGAGGGAACACATGTGGCTGTCCTGGGGGGATCTGCACAGCTCTTGGTGCCCCCAGTGCCTCCCAGGGCAAGCCTGGGCAGCAGGGCAGCTCCCCAGAGGAAGGAGAAGCTGCAGCCTGCCCTGTGGGTGCCACCCAAGCTGCAGATGGCTCGCTTCATGCTCAGGCTCTGTGACACGGATGCACTTGTGCCACCCCAGAGGCACGGAGGGAAAGCAGTACCTTCAGACGTGCTCTCCTCTGGGTTGCACTGGCAGTATCGCCGGGAGAAGTGAATCAGCACCCGCTCCCGCTCCTGTGTCTCTCCCATCAGTGGGAATGCTTTCAAGAACGTCCTGCAAAGAGAAAGTGACACTTTAGGATGCCATGGATCAGTCTGCTGGAAGGCATCCACTCTGAGGGTAGAGGTGGGAAGGGAGCCCTCAGAGCAGCTAGGAGAGCCTTTGTCCTCCCGCCAGCCCACGCACCCAGGGGCCTCTGCAGGTGCAGTGCATGGGTGTTTGTGGAGCCAGACCTGAGCTGTGCAGGAAAACATGCTGCCGGCTGAGATCTGCCCCACCTCTGGCTCAATGGCACCAGGGTGGATTGTCCATCCCAAGGGCTCGTTGCTGCCACTTGCTTTGAGTTTGTACAAACAGGATTCCTGGGAAAGCAGCTCTCCTCTAAGTAGGGTGTGGGCACTCCTGTCAAGGTGCACTTCTGGTGGCAGCCAAATGTGACACCAAAACAAAAATTAAACGACAACCTGGAGCTCCTCCCAGTCCCTGCTCCTGTCCATGGAGTCGGGAGGCCCAGACAAACCCACCACGCTGCTGTGCTCCAGCCAGCCCAGGCTGCACGCGGAGTGCCAAGCGCCCGGCTCACCTGAGTGCTTTGTCGAGGGTCAGGCCAGTGAAGTCAAAGAAGCTGAGATACTCCTCTGCTACCAGCTTGCTAAATTCATTACTGTAATTAAAGAGGGAGCCGTCAGCCCTTTCATCAGGAAAGAAGACACTGTCTAATCCTACTGCAATATTCCCAATCTCCACCCCAGGCTGGCTCCCATCCCACCCTCTCAGCACAGCCCCTCACCCTGAGTCTCCTTGCAATCCCACCCTCAGCCACCACATGTCAGATGGATGCTCCTGGGGTGCTGGAGCAGTCAGGGTGCAGGAGAGCTCAGCTGAGATTCTGGCCCCACTCACCCCTGAGTGCTTTGCCAAGGGCAGAGGAGGATGCTTGGAGATTCTAAGGGATGCTTGGAGACCTGTTGCCTTTAAAGCCAGAATGGGTGGTGTTAAGTTCCCCTATCTGCACAGCTCAGATAGCAGAACTGCAAGAATGATCGACGACTGCTGGCAAGAAATGGGAGATGATCTCAGCATGCTCAGCCTTGCCCATATGTAATTAATTTTCCTTTTCCCCAGGAAATGAAAACCATACTGCTAAGTGCTGCACATCCAGTTTCACTTCAGGACCTGATACAGGCTGAACGCAGTGCTCAGTGCTTTTCCAACAGCATTGTTTTATCGTCCACTGTGAGGCAGATGCTGTAAAGCCTCTGGGGTGGATGCTGTTTGGAAGCACAGCACACAGTGGAGAAACTTCTCCACTTGTCCTGGAACTTCGCAGTAGGGTGATGTGAGAAGCCACAGATGACCACATCAGTGACAGAGATGTCACCATGTCTTCACCCCGTTTGCCAAAGAACCAGCAGAACCAAACAAGCCTCAGGCCTCCCCTGGGATCCTCTTGGCTCTAAGCCTGCAGAAGACCTCATGCGTTGGCTGTGCAGGGATGGGAAACAGCCAGAGCTCCCCCTTCCACAGGTCAGGTCCCACAAGTGGGAGAAAAGCTCCAGTTCCTTCTGCTTGGGCACCCCTTTGGCAGATCTGCTGGGAATCCGCTTGGGCTTTCTGGGCACTGTGCACACAGCAAAGGCTGCCACGCCCTGCAGCACAGGAGTGATCAGCAGGGGAGAGCAAAGCGTCCGATTCCTCCCACTTAGCCTCACGCTGGGCTTCAGGAACTGGCCTTGCCCAAGGCTCCACAAAGCCGAAAGATGGCAGCAGGCCCACAGCCCAGCCCAGATCTCGGGGGGACTGAATTGCTCCTGAGGTGTCTCCATGGCCTGCCCTGGGAGCTATATCCTAACTTACATTCCTAACTGGATCTGTAGGCAGGCAGGATGAAGGGGGTGGGAGCTGCCTGTCACCCCACCCTTCCACCAGGCTCTTCTGCTTGTTCAACAACGATGAATAAGTTGGGGTTTTGTTTTTGAGAAAATTGCCAATGCTTACAAGGAAAAAAAAAAAAAAAAAAAAAAAAAAAGAAAATGCACAAAAAGGCAAAAAAAAAAAAAAAAAAAAAAAAAAGTTAAATGCACTAAAAGGCCTAAAAATGAGGTTTTTACTTTTCAAACAACCCTCCTAGTCAGCCCATCCCCACATGGAGCTGGCCATGATACTGTCACTCGAATGTACCACATTCCCACAGGTGTAGGTTGGTCTTACATCATCCTAAGTGATCAAGACCAGCTTAAAATACACCCACCTGCATCCTTCTACCTTTCCTACTCCACAAATCTGTCCGCTTGGTCCAAGAGCCTGCAGCTCTCTCCAGGTCTTGTGCTGGGAATGATCCAGCTGTCAAAAACTCAGTTGATCAAAACAGAAGTTGTATTCTTATAAAGGCTGTGTCAAGTTCCAGATGTGGGCCACCAAACAGCTCCCAAAGGGTGAGGACTGCAGAACTAGGAGTCAGACGTACTCCCAGAGACTCACTGCTTGAAACTTCCCCACTCAGCCAGCTGGCATGGAAGATTTGCAAGAAAGAAGGATGCTAGGTTTGAGGCAGCAGCAACCAGAGTTGCATCTGCTACAGGAACCGAGAGGACAAGGATGGCGTCCAGTGACGCAAAAAGTTTCTACGGAAGATCACTTGTGGGCTCCTTCTTTCCCAGGACCAAGTGGAGTCACAGACCATCCTCAGTACTGGAAGTTTGGGCATTTGCTGAGGGACAGTTGTGTCCTGCTGATCTGGGCAGCAGTGAGCCATTTCAAGGATGTTCAGAAAAACAGCAACACCTTGTATTTGATCCAGGAGAAAAACGCTAGGATTGGTGTCCTCCCACCCACTGGCATCCTAAAATCATGTTACTGCTATGCTTGTTACTGTTCCTTCGTTTTTAGGAAATCACTGTAACTCTCCTCCTGTTGAATGAACATTTTGTTTCCTTCCTGCCTTACCGTGGCAAATCTACCAGCTGAGGTAGCTGGTGTGTACATGGCCATCAAACTCTTGCGGGTTCACATTGTCTGCACAGACTGGGTCAGAAGGCACTGCAGCAAGATTTTGGGGAGCGGACACAAAAACCCTTGGGAGCCCGCTGTGAAGACTTTACAGGGCGTTTGCCACATGCCACTGGGACAGACTCTGACTGCTACCACATTCCCAGGAGCTCCAGCTAAACACAGACAGGTCTGGATCCCACAGTCTTCAGCCTGGGGACTGCTCTAGGAGTCTTGCTGGGCCTTTCCCAAACACAGGAAGCTCTCGGCTCTGTCAGCCAGCAGCTTGTGGCAGCTAACGCCCAACACACGCAGACAGCTTGTAGGATTCAAATGGCAAGGACAAAGGGCCCCGGCTCCATCCAGCACGCCCTTGTAGCAGCAGTTTGTCCCCACCTGTCTTTCTGATGGCCACACTCAGTGCTGCCACCCCGGCCAACTGCCTGGCCAGGCTGGCTGTACCCTCAAGGAACACTTACTTCTTCCCGAGCTGGCGTGCCACATCACAGCGCTTGAACCCTTCGAGGTTGTAGAGGCGCTTGGCCAGCCTCTTCGCGGCCTCGCTGTCTGCCCTGCAGCCGTTTGCCAAGGTGTCTGTGCTCCCCTGGTCAAGCTGCTCCGTGCTGCCCATGTCAGAGTCAGAGTCCGACAGCGCGTCTTTCAGGCTGGCATCGCTACACAGAAACAAAAAAGATTTCAAGGAGCAGCAATGCGACTTGAAGAAGCCCACAGAAAATGCTACATTTTGATTTCTTCTTGTCCTAACCAAAAAAATATGAAAACACAACACATTTGTGAACCGAACACTGGACAAATCCTATTTCATTTCAGGTCAAAAATGCATTTTGATGCATACAAAATAGAACAGTTTAATTTCAAACTTGTCAAAAAAAGATGGAAGGGAAAATAATTCCTTGCTAAGACGTACATCCTTGAGGACGTACCCATTCCTTTCACTGGTAAGGAAAGTTGTCCTGAATGGATACACAGACTGCCAGCAGTGTTTTGGAGCTGTTAACATTTGGGAAACCTTACGTACAGGTGATATGCTTTTAGGTTCAGACTGTTTGCTGAGGACAAGTGGCTGGGCCACCAGGGCATTGTGCCAAGGGGACTGGAACCAGACCTGCTGTCACTGGTGGGCTGCTGCTTCCCTGCTGGCGCGGTGGCCACAGATGACACCTGAGGTCCCGCTGGCACCATGCAGGTGGGGCTGCATCCCTTCGTTTTCATGCCCCAAGCCAGTTCTGGCACTTGCTCGCACGTTTTTGGGCAGTGTGACTCACAGGAGACCTAACCATTAGCTGGACATAACCCCTCGCTCAGGCTCTCTCCTGGCCTGGCTGCCCATCACCTGGCTCCTGCGCACAGGGAGCTGCAGCATGGCTGGCTGCTGCACCTGGGGACAATGGCTTGGGTCCAAGCTGGCCCAGAAGGTGACGTCTCCATTGAGGTCCTCACTGCTCGCAAAGAGCTCTTGGGAAGGCCTCTCCAGGGGCACCTAAGTGAGACCCTGAGGCACGTCCTGCTTTTCAGAACACATTTGGAAGTGTGCCTGACTCTTGCCTGCCATGGACTTCTGCAGATGTCAAGCAGACGAGGCAGTGGTCTCCCCAGAACAGCCCTGGCTCTGCCTGCTGTAAGAGATGGGATCTGTGAGCTGCTACACGAATGCTGGTGCCCTCCAGGGCAAATATGAGCACAAAGTCCTGAGCCCTGGCTTTTCTTGGGCTCACAGTGCTCCTAGAGGACCCTGCATCACTGGGTCCTGTGTCTGAGAGCAGGCAAGACAGATGCAGACCTGCTGGGAGACGGCTGGTCTAATGCCCTGAGACCTTGGTGCTCAGCTGCAGTCTCAGCCTATGGATAGGAAAGTTTTGTCTCTCTGCCATGACAGCACCTGAGAGGAGGCACAAGGGGAAAAAAAACACCTCCACCTCTGCTATGTCCTCCGAGCCTTGCTTCCAGGCTGGGATCCCATAAGCCAAGGACCCCTTTGCCCAAGGAATTCATGGCCTGCCTTACCTGATGGAATTCATGATCTTGGTGGTGTCTTCCTCTGAACCTTCCACATGGAACCCATTTGGGATGGTCTTCAAGGACAACCGGCTCAGCACGTTCTCTGACCTGCTGCTGGTAATCGAGTGCCTGAGAGGGCTCCCAAAATCCCCCTCCACTGGCTTTGCTGCTGCCTGCTCTTGCTTATCAGCAGCCATGTGGTGAAGGGCTTCTCTCTGCTGGGCCACCAGTTTCTGCTCCAAGAGCTCCGGGCTTTCCTTGGCCCGTTGCTGGATCAGTGGGGTGAGCGGGGCCTCAAAACTGACACAGCTGTCTGTCTCGTCTGTAAGAGAGAGGACGTCCAGAGAGTCCAAGCTGCTGTAGTACGTGCCCTTCATTAGGTCAGACTCAACGATCTTCTCAAAGGTCGAGCTGAACCCATCCCTGATGTCTTTGAACTGAAAGTGTTCCTTGTCGTCCTCACTGCAGCTCAGCTTGGCATCTCCAGCAGCAAACCTGGACCAGAAGGGGAGATGCAGAAAATATTGTCAAGGAGTTGCTTGCACTCTTCAACCTGAAGCTAGGGGGCAGGAGAAGGGGCAGAAATGGATGCTGTGATTGTAGGCCCTTGGAAGTTTTCTGTGATACAACCTGGTTGGTTCCCAGTTTCATTGCGACCTTCTGGAGCTGAGGAAGGCAGAGCTTTACAATGAGCAGCCCCAGGGACCCAGTTATTTATGGCCATGCCCCGGTAAAGAGCCAGAGCTCTGCATGGGAGACGTTGGTGCCTGACACCTGCGACTGGATCAATTGCCAGAATGGATTTAATCTGCAGCTTCTCTCTCTCTTCAAGCACTCCAGTTCTGGCAACTTCAAAAACATGGAAGTCCTTAAAGATCGAGGCCAATCCATATAACTGGATGTTGGCAGCAAATGTCCTTTTATAGCAGACAAAATACAGAAGCTTTCGGGGACCAATCCATATGCTCTATCTTGAGCCTTGTCTTAGACAAGGCACCATACAAGTGCAGGGCACCAGAGAAATATTGTTTTCTCTCTGCTGAGAGGGATGTACAGGGGGATGGACACATGTCCAAGCAGGAGAGGCTCCATGCAGCTTTAAAGATAGCCTGTGGGATTCAGACACAGCATCAGCGCTATGCCAGGAGGCTGCAAAATGCATGAACCTACAAGATTAGTTCTGGGTGAGCATGGATTACTCCCAGCAATCCTGGCTCTGTTTGGCTTTGAATGCAGGGACAATCATTCCAGGGCACATCCCAACGCAATCACGCAGGCAGAATTCAGGTGAGTTAAATCTGGCAACACCCCTGTGCTGGGAGCCCCGAGGAGCTGAGAGGGCTCAGTCCCTCCTGGAACAGTCAGAACGACCAGGCTGCAAGGACCTGCACCAAATACCCTGGCTTTCTCAGGTGGAACCTGCCCCCCACTGCCAGCTGGAGCTGGTGTCATTTGCTTTGGCGAAACCAGGCATTTCCATTTCATGCTGTGATGCGGGTGAAAACTAGGGGAAAAGTAAACTGCTTCTCCTCCTGTACTGGATCTGGCTGGGATGGAATTAACTTTATTCATAGCAGAATGTGTGGTGCTGTGGTTTTGATTTTTAGCTAAGAACAATGTTGATTTCTTTTTTGGCCATTTCTGAAAAGTGCCTGCACAGTGTCAAGGCCTTCCCTGTTTGTCACTGCCCAGCAAGTTGTCTGGGAGGGGACACGGCCTGGGCAGCTGTGTCCAAAGGGATATTGCATGCCACATAACACCGTGCTAAACAATACAAACTGGGGGGCTGGTCTCTGAAAGCAGCTATTGCTCAGAGACTGGCTGGGCATTGGTATGTTGGTGGGAGGTAAGCGAGTGCTTTTGCATCACTTTTTCCCCCCCTTTTTCCTTCAGTTATTGAACTGTATTTATCCTAACCCACAAGTTTTCTTGCTTTTGCTCTTCTGATTCTCTCCTCCATTTTAGGGGCAGGAGAGCAAGACGTAATGAGCAAGCATCTGGATAGGTGCTTACCTGCTGGCTAGAGTCAGCTCCCCACCTCTCCTCACCATGGCTGACTCACTTTGGAAAACCTGTGGCAGTGCCATGGCCATGCCTAGTGCCCCTCCATGTTGGGCTCACATGGCAAGGCTGGGCAGCAGGAGCCGCAGGGGTGGCTCTGTGAGCAGAGCCCAGCAGCTGCTCAGGTCAGAGCAGAGCCAGGCCCAGCCGCTCCAAAGGGACACAGTGCTGCCAGAGCTCAGCCGTGAGCGACGCAGGGTGTGCTCTGGGAGAGCAGAGTTAAGGATGGGAAAAACTGCTGGGCAACAGCAGCGGGGAGAGAGGAGTGAGAAACGGGAGAGAAGCAGCCCTGCAGGCACCAGGGCCAGTGCAGCAGGAGGGATGAGGTGCTCCAGAAGCTCCCTGCAGCCCAGGAGAGGCCCATGGTGGAGCAGGCTGACCCCTGCAGCCCACGGGCACCAGGTGGAGCAGATCTCCGTGTGCAGCCTGCAGAGGAGCCCACGGGGCAGCAAGTGGAGGCAGCCTGAAGGAGGCCACAGCCCATGAGTTCTGGGGGTGGACCAGGGCTGAGCGAGTTTCCTGCGTTACTGAATGAGATGCTGTGCCCATGCATGCCCTGGATCCTGCCTCCACCAGAGAACAGGGAAGCAAAGTGTCCACCCCCACAGCCAGCCCCAACCGTCCAGCTCCCAGCTGTCTGCAGCTTAGGGATGCCCTGACCCTGAGACATTCAGCCCATTTTGCCACACAGACATGGGCTCCCAGCTTTCGAGGCAGAGGTGGACCCCAGGAAATCACTGCCATGCTTGGGCAGAGGCTCAGTGGAGCCCTGAAGCCAGCTCTCCTCGTACCATTTCAGAGTCTGGGGTGCATGCTTCCTTCCCCTAAGGCAGAAGGGATTTGTCTGTTTTCTACTGCACGGCTAAGCTAGCAGCAAGGATTTTACAGCCTGAATTGCACTCAGTGGTGGGAATTACAGACCTGCCATGGCAGCGTGTCCCATCGCCCAACTCCCTGTGTCAGCCCCCTCATATTTTCCCACCCTTTATGTATTCCTTGAGCCCAAACTCCTACAGCAGGCAGCAAAGTCAGAAGACGTGTGTCCCTACCAATGCCCCAGCGGCAGCTGTGTGGGACAGAGGGCAGAGAGCAGGGGCAGCAGAGGACGGGTCATAGAATCATAGAATCATAGAATGGCTTGTGTTGGAAGGGACCTCAGAAATCATCTAGTTCCAACCCCCCTGCCATGGACAGGGCTGCCAGCCACTAGCTCACCAGATCAAGCTGCCCAGGAACCCATCCAGCCTGGCCTTGAACACAGCCAGGGATGGGGCAGCCACAGCTTCTCTGGGCAGCCTGT
>VXAV01007829.1:0-38255 GCA_013399715.1 Alectura lathami | reverse complement strand
AGACAACATCCGTCACCCTCCCTTGGTCCACCGATGCTGTCACTCCATCATAGAAGGCCACCAGATTGGTCAGGCGTGACCTGCCCTTGGTGAAACCGTGCTGGCTGTCTCGGATCACCTCCTCATCTCACAATGCAGCATCTCGCAGCAGATGCCAATGAGCCTCCAGCACCAGACATGAGCCCTGCACATCACAGCCCTCCCTGCACGGTCCCAGAGAAGACCCTCCCCAGGAGAGGACAAGCAGGCTTCCTACATCTTGGACCAGCCCAGGAGCAGCTCTTGCACCTAACTCAACCAAGCTGGGCTAGGGTTGGAGACAAGGCAAGACCTTGCTTGTGTGAATGACCACGCCATTGCCTCCCCACAGGGAAGTGTTGTGCACTGAAGTATTACACAGCGGGGAAGGCAATTGCTTTACTTAAATAAGGAGCCATATATTTATTTGCACTGTAATCACAGGCTTCTGTGTACTGCAGTTGCACTGTATCTAATTGCCTGCGCTGCCTTTCCCAGCCATCTCTGACGCGCTGTTTTATTGCTTATGGCAAGGCATGCAGAGCAAGGCACTTGGTTATTATGGCAGTGAACCGTACTGGATTTTTATGCACTGAGTTGTTTATATTTCACTCCTCACTGGTTAATTAGTTGTAATAAAGTAGAACCTAGTTTGCTGTGTTGGTGGAGCAGTCAGAGAAGGACATGAACGCAGTCAGGACTTTCTTGCCTATCCACTGCAGGCTTTCTGCAAAGTTCTTCTGAAACTTTGTTTAACGAAATTTGAAATGCTTGATGCCATAGGAGGACATGTGCAGGCAGAGGCAGCAGTCCCAAACCTGCAGGGACTAAGCACATGTTACAAGCCAAAGGTGGGGATTCTTGTGTTTACCAGTTTGACATTTTGCATGATTTCATGGGGCTGAAAGCAGAGAACACCATTCACCAGTGAAGCTCATAGAATCATAGAATCATCTGAGTTGGAAGGGACCTCTAAAGGCCATCCAGTCCAACTCCCCTGCAGTGCACAGGGACACCTACAGCTGGGTCAGGTTGCTCAGAGCCCTGTCCAGCCTGACCTTGAATGAATCCAGGGACGGGGCATCCACCAGCTCTCTGGGCAACCTGTGCCAGTGCTTCACCACCCTTATCGTAAAAAACCTTTTCCTTATATCCAGTCTAAATCTCTCCTCTCTCAATTTGAAACCATTTCCCCCAGTCCTGTCACAACAGACCCTGCTGAAGAGTCTGTCCCCTTCTTTCCTGTAGCCCCCCTTTAGATACTGAAGGGCCGCTATCAGGTCTCCCTGGAGCCTTCTTTTCTCCAGCCTGAACAGCCCCAGCCCTCTCAGCCTGTCCTCACAGGGGAGGTGTTCCATCCCTTGGACCATTTCTGTGCCCTCCTCTGGACATGCTCCAACAGCTCCATGTCCCTCCTGTGCTGAGAACTCCACATCTGGATGCAGCACTCCAGGTGGGGTCTCACCAGCGCAGAGCAGAGGGGCAGGGTCCCCTCCCTTGCCCTGCTGGCCACGCTGCTTTGGATGCAGCCCAGGATGCGGTTGGCTTTCCGGGCTGCGAGGGCACACTGCTGGCTCGTGTCATCCACCAGTACCCCAAAGTCCCTTTTGGCAGGGCTCTGCTCAATCCTTGCATCCCCCAGCTTGTACTGACTGCAGGGGTTGCTGTGACCCAGGTGCCAGACCTTGCATTTCGCTTTGTTGAAGCCCATGAGGTCAGCCTGGGCTCACTGCTCCAGCCTGTCCCGGTCTCTCTGGGTGGCATCCCGTCCCTCAGGTGCATCGACTGCACCACACAGCTTGGTGCCATCCGCAAACTTGCTGAGGGTGCTCTCGGTCCCATCCGACATCTCGGTCGATGTCGGTGATGAAGATGTTGAAGAGTATCGGTCCCAAAACAGACACCTGAGGGACACCACTCGTCACCGATCTCCATCCGGGCACAGAGCCACTGGCCACTACTCTCTGGATGCGACCTAGCCACCAGTTCCTCATCCATCGAAGAGTCCCCCTATCAGATCCAGATCTTCCCAGTTTAGAGAGAAGGATGTGATGGGGGACTGTGTCAAAGGCCTTCCCAAAGTCCAGATAGATGGCGTCAGTGGCTCTTCCCTTGTCCACCAACGCAGTTATGCCATCGTAGAAGGCCACTAGGTCGGTCAGGCAGGACCTGCCCTTGGTGGAGCCGTGCTGGTTGTCTCGCATCACCTCCCTGTCTTCCATGCGCCCTAGCACAGCTTCCAGGAGGATCTGTTCCATGATCTTCCCCGGCACAGAGGTGAGGCTGACAGGTCGGTAGTTCCCTGCTCTTCCTTTCTACCCTTCCTGAAAATGGGTGTGCCATTGCCCTTCTTCCAGTCACCAGGGACCTCACCTGGCTGCCATGACTTCTCAAACATCACAGAGTGGCTTTGAGACTGCATCAGCCAATTCCCTCAGGACTCTGGGATGCATCTCATCAGGACCCACAGACTTGTGGATGTTCAGGTTCCTCAGGTGGTCGCAAACCTGATCCCCACTTACAGTGGGAGGGATGTAGCTCCCCCAGTCCCCACCTTCCAACCCATCCACTCGAGGGATGCATGAAGAGCAGCTGTTGAAGACTGGCACAAAAATATTGTCGAACACCTCAGCCTTCTCCTTCTCTGTTGTTACCAGCCTGCCTGTACTGCTCAGTAGGGAGGGGACACCTTTCTGACCTTTCCTTTTCCAGCTGATATACCTGCAGAAGCCTTTCTTATTTTCCTTTGTGCTCCTCGCCAGGTCCANCCTCAGGACTCTGGGATGCATCTCATCAGGACCCACAGACTTGTGGATGTTCAGGTTCCTCAGGTGGTCGCAAACCTGATCCCCACTTACAGTGGGAGGGATGTAGCTCCCCCAGTCCCCACCTTCCAACCCATCCACTCGAGGGATGCATGAAGAGCAGCTGTTGAAGACTGGCACAAAAATATTGTCGAACACCTCAGCCTTCTCCTTCTCTGTTGTTACCAGCCTGCCTGTACTGCTCAGTAGGGAGGGGACACCTTTCTGACCTTTCCTTTTCCAGCTGATATACCTGCAGAAGCCTTTCTTATTTTCCTTTGTGCTCCTCGCCAGGTCCAGTTCCAGCTGGGCCTTGGCCTTCCCGACCCCTTCCCTACACAGCCTGGCAGCATCCTTATACTCCTCCCAGGATCCATGTCCCTGCTTCCACTGCCTGTGCATTTTCTTCTTTCCCTCTGGTTTGACCAGCAGGTCACGGTGCAGCCATGCCGTCTCCTGGCTTCCTTTCCTGACTTCCTACACCTGGGGATGGAGAGCTCTTGGGCACTAAGGAAAGCTTCCTTAAAGATCTGCCAGCTTTGCTCTGCTCCTTTGTGCGTGAGGGCAGTTTCCCAGGGGGTTTTATTGACTAACTCCCTGAAGAGCTGGAAGTTGGCTTTCCTAAAATGTAGGGTCCTAATTTTACTCCTTGTCTGCCCCACATTCCTCTGGACTGTGAACTCCACCATGCAGCCTCTGATTCTGATGCCACCAATTATTTCATTTGCGTTGGTAAGCAAAAAGTCTAATGTTGCATCCCCCTGGTGGGGCTGTCTATTACTTGGCTTAAGAAGTTGTCCTCAGTGCATGCCAGGAGCCTCCTGGATTGCCTACAGCTCACTGTGCTACTTCTCCAGCAGATGTCAGGGTGGTTAAAGTCACCCAGCAGGACAAGAACTTGCGATTGCGATGCCTCCTGTAGCTGGAGGAAGAAGGCTTCATCCACAGGCTCCGCTTGGTCAGGCAGCCTGTAGTAGACACCAGCCACACGGCTCCCTTTGTTGCCTCGGTCTCTAACTCTCACCCATAAGCTTTCCACTTACTCGTGGCCATTCTTCAGGGACAGCTCTTCACATTCTATTCCGTTCTTGATGTAAAGGACAGCACCTCCTCCCCTGCTCCCGCGCCTGTCCCTTCTGAACAGCTTGTAGACATCGATTGCCACACTCCAGTTGTGGGAATCATCCCATCAGGTATCAGTGATGGCAACCATGTCATGGTGTTGTAGCAGCACGGTGGCTTCCAGCTCCTCCTGTTTGTTGCCCAAGCTGCATGTGTTGGTGTAGAGGCACTTCAGCTGGGCAGCCGGCCTTGTCATCTTCTTGGAGGACAACTCCTTGATTCCTTGAAAGTATTTCCCCTGAGCTACCCTGTTGCCTGCTCCTATCAACTCAGTGGTCCCTGGCTCGCTGTAGAATTTCAGGTGTGCTGCAGTGTTGCCAGCAGCACATTCCAGGGCAGCAGGTCGATGGCCCCTGCTAGCACTCTGCCCCTTTAGCCTAGCTATGCCCACCTTATGGGCAGGCTTGCTCTTACCCCCCTTCCCCTTCCAAACTAGTTTAAAGCCCATCCAATGAGCCCTGCTAGCTTTTCCCCAAGGAACCTCTTCTTCTTTTGATAAAGCTGAAACATATCCGGTGGCTGCAAGCCCAGTGCCACGTATGCCACCCTGTTGTTAAAGACCCCAGAACCATGGCGGTGGCACCAGCCTTGAAGCCAAATATTTATGGGTTGGATCCTTTTGTTGTCCTTACCCACTACAGCAAGCAGTGACAAGAAGACTACCTGTGCTCTCGATTCCTTCAGCTGACAGCCCAAGGCTCTGAAGTCCCTTTTGATAGCCCTTAGGCTATGTGTGGCTATGTCATCACCCCCCACATGGAAAAGCAGCAGAGGGTAATGGTCTGTCGGCCGTACCAGTCGGGGAAGTTGCTTGGTGACATCCTTCACCCGTGTCCCAGGGAGGCAGCAGACTTCTCGATGAAGAGGGTCTGCTCATGTTGGGCCCTCAGTTCCCTGCAGGGAGGAGTCACCTACAAAAGCTCTCAGTTTGATTGCAGAAGTGCAGCTTCCCTGAGATCAGCAGAGCCCATGCTGGGAGCTTCTGGGAAGGTGGAGGCCTCTGGTCAAATAGCCATGAAGACAGGAACATGGGGCTTCAACAAATGGTGTACTGGCACAGCAACGGGTGCCAGGGGGCAAATCGGAAGGAGGGCTAAGAGCCATTCAGCCAGTGCAAACTGCAGCACAGGCAGTAAAGCTTTGGCTTTGTTTCCTTGAATGGGGAGATGGAGAGACAATGGAGAACGACAGTGAACTCCCCAGTGCCTTGGTCTGTGTCAGCGTTGTGACTCAGGACCCACGCTCACTGAGGAACCCCAGTGCAGCAGGCAGCTCGTTATAGCAAGGAGGACCATGCTGTGTTTGGCCCAGCAGTGTGTTTCTGCCACTCGTCCTATGCACAGGTGGTCAAAGTACCAAGGATCTTGAACACAGCAAGCTAACCCGATCTCTGGAGAATATGTGGTTTCACAGTTTTCAGTTGTGTCCCTGAAGTTTTCCAGCTGCCATTTTGCCTTCAGTGTGCCTTGTTCCCTGCGCATTCAGCTTCCCAGAATACTTATTTACTACCCACGCCCATATGTTCAGAGCACAAGATCATGGCCAGTTCACCCAGAGTGCAGTCAGGTTGCATCAGCTCCAAATCCTCT
Source organism: Alectura lathami (assembly GCA_013399715.1). NCBI lineage: Eukaryota > Metazoa > Chordata > Aves > Galliformes > Megapodiidae > Alectura > Alectura lathami. The sequence continues at coordinate 32,722 of VXAV01007829.1, read as the reverse complement.
GCCTGCCACTTCTCCCAATTCATGCCCCAGTACTTTACAATAATTGTGCTTCCAGTGACTGCGCCAGCATTCAGTGGCCACTGTAGCTTCATTGTGAACTCATAGTCTCTGCCAGGGAGCCACAGACCATGCAAATATGATTCTCTTGCACCACAGAGACTTGCAGGCAACCAAGGGCTGACAGAGTAGCTTACAGGGCTTGAGCAGCTGACATGGAGGCGGACTCCGTGGGCTCTCTGGACATCAGAGGACAGTACAACCTGCCTTGGACCCCTCTTTGGCCTTTGGGAAAGCAAACCACCAGCTTTTTGCTGGGGAGCCTGCTCAGTGCTACAGACGCAACAAACTGGGGATGCCTGTCATCAGCCCACATGTTGTGCAGCTTCCCAGCCCCGCTGCCACTCCAGACAGTGCTCAGACAAATGGCTCAGCCTGCAACCTGCACCAGAATAAAGCCCAGAGGTGATTCAAATGCCTGTCTCGGCCATCCTGTCCCTGTCACACCTTTTCCTCTTAAGAAGGCCACGATCCTCCACTGCTCTTCTCCAGCCCTGTCCTGCTTGTAGCATCTCTCCCGTGTTGGGGTACAAGGTGTGTTTAGGCAAGGCCGTAAGATTCCCAGTGACTGTCTGCTGGGTGGCTACAATACAGCCCCTGGGTGATTTGTGGTGGCAAAGGGAAGCATCCACACTCCTCCCACAGGAGTGGTATGGGAAGCAGCCCACCTCATCCCAGCCACCAGCCCCCAGCCTGCAGAGCCCCGGGGAGGTCTGGGCACTTGCAGAGGCTCCCAATGAGGCTCAGTGTCCCCCAGCCTGGAAAGTTCTCCCAGAAAATGAGGCTGCCAGTAGGGAGGACACAGACCGAGGGCATTACACGTGCTGGTTTGTCTCAGGCACTTGAGAACAGGACGACAGGTACATCTCCTGGCTCACCCTGCTGAGCTGCCACCCATCCAGCTGCAGGCTACAGGGTCTGGCAGAGGACTACCTGCCACAGACCCTCAGTCAGGAAGATGACCTCAAGTCCTCTCCAATTCTAAGGCAAATTCAGGGTGTGCCTGTAAAAAAGTCAGTGCCTTCTACACCTAACCTGATGCACTGGTGAAGACTGCCTGACACCTGAAGGACCTAAACCACATCAGGACTGCAGAGCTGGGACAGCAGCGCTGCTGGGTCCCTGCAGGGAGGACAAGGTCCTGCCAGGCTGGTGCAGTGATGCTGCCGCAGGCAGGCATTGAGGGGCTCTTCAGCAGCCCTCCTAGTGGCCTAGCCATTGCCACCCCAGCAGCAAGGAGCATGCTGTGTGCTGGTGGCCACGTGCCCCAACCCGCTGGGATGCTCAGACCTGCTGGGACGGCTCTGAGCACACACCCAACAGCTGGGCATTAGTGGGGCTGCTTGGGCTGAGGCACACCAAGCTCACGTGGCCAGCTTCCCCGTGTCACACACAGCGCATCCCCACCTCCCTGCTCGCCTCCCAGCATCCTAAATCACACCCATCCCCGATGCAGCAGCACACCCACCCCCCTGCTGCACACTCAATGCAGAAACCAGGCCATCCTTGTGCCACCCAGGCACTGGCAGCACCAGCCACAAGTGCAGTGGGGACCAAGGCTCCATGCCCTGCCCTCCCTTACCAACACGCTCCTCTGGATGCACAGCTGTGTCCTGCTAGCCCATGGACTGCCAGGCATGCTGCCAGGCTCCCCATCGGCTCCAGGCTGTTGCTCCTGCAACTTAAGCTATCTCAGCAAACTCTGCCAGAAGTGATGCAGCTGAATCTCTGACTTGCAAGTGGGACACTCCCAAAAGTCATCACTGTCAGCACACTTGAGATCTGTAAGCTTTTTCCTTCGCCTTAGCACATCTGGGGCAGACACTGGCTCTCATCACAGACTTTCTGCATTTGCAATAGGGAAAGAAGCCCAGAGCGAAAGAGTGAAAAGACAGTCAGCCATGAGAGCAGCTGCAGCTTTTTAAACTGATGACTTACACAGGGAGGAGTGGAACTCAAACCAGGGAGGACTGGGAAACGCGCACGTCAACCAGCACCCCACTAGCCTGACGGCGGCTGTACACTCACCCAAGCTGCTCCTCTGGCTCGTCGGCGCTCAGCGCTTCCGAGGAGCCCAGGAAGCCGTGTAAGCGCACCTTGCTGAGGGCCTGGCTCCGCGCCTGCAGCCCCGGGGAGCCCCCCTCCCCAGAATCCACGCTGCTAGGGCTGGGCACGCTGCCGTCCCGCAGCTGCAGCCTCGCCGCCTCCCCGTCCGCGCCAAGCTCCGCGTCCAAGCCGTTGGCCAGTGCCGGCTCCTCGCGGCCTTTGCTGTCGCTCAGGGCGTGCGTCCCTGGTCCCTGCTCGCCTCCAAAGGCTCCCAGATGTTGGTCCCCACGGCGCTCCCCATCGTCTCCTGGGCTGGGCTCGGCGTCATCCAGGGGGTTGGCTCTCCCGCTGGCAGGCTCTGCAGGCTGGCCGAGCTGCTCGTCCCCATCGCTGCGGGTTTGCACAGCAGGCTGCGAGCCCGAGGAATGCAGCTCACTGCAGGCTGCCACAGACAATGGGGAGTGCCTGCTCTCACTCATATTCCGCTTGTTTTCCCAGCGCTTGCGGGCTCCCTCCCCGCGGTCAGCTCAGGCGCAGCACTACCTACAACGGAAAAGACACCACGTCACCAGGGCCTCCGAGGAGTGCTGCCTTGTCTGCACAGCGGCGGGGAGACAGCCAGCGTCATGGCTGTGGTGGTAGGAGTGGGGAGGAAATGTAGCCCCCCCAGCACAAAAGCACGGAGGGTTCGTGCTGGGGTTTGCTGCTCGCAAGGACGAGTGCTCATTACCCAGCACTGTGAGACTGGAGAAGAAAATCTGCCCTTGAGGTGCAGAGCCATCAGGGAACCGTGCAACCCACCTACTCCTCTGCCCCCAGAGCCCACACACAGCCCCAGCCCCAACACAGGGGCTGGGGACAGGAGTGTGGCCCCACTGCCTCTCCCAGGCTGGTGTCTGGGGTGCTGCTCCCCGGCGCTCCCTGCCCACCGAAAGCTGTGGCCTGTTCGTTGGCGTGGGGGAAGTAGGAGGAAGGTGTGATTTTATTTTAACACTTTTAGGCAGCTGTGATGTGCCAACCTGTGTGATTTTCACTGCTGACTTCGCATTTCTAAGCAGCTTCTTCCCTGCCAGAGCAACACTTTTCCCAGCACATGAGCACTGCTGAAGTAATTGCCAGCTAAAACCCTGGCAAAAGTGTCCTTACTGAATATGCCAGGAGATGCTCTCTGTAGGGCAAGGGAAGGATGCTGTGCTGCACCATGTGACACGGGTGGCTTTTTGATAAAAAGGGACCTTATTGGTGAACGTGCCCATTGATGCAAAGTCTTGCAAGCGACATCCTCGGGCACAGGCTGCAGCCCTACAGCGCTGTGCAAGCACTGCGAGCCCTGCAGCTGAAATCCAGTGACCACGGTGCCAGCAGAAATGATCTCTTCTGGAAGCCAGTGTTTCTGCATGGAGTTCAGGCTGAGGTATGGCAACAGCCAATTTTGTTTTGAGTCAGTGTCTGTCTTCATCTGAGCAGGAAGCATACCCAGTCAGTCACAGCAGCAAGCAGATGGGGATCCTGACTTCTCCCCTAGCTCTGGTCCTACCTCACGTCTCAGAAAGACTCTCCTGACGCCCCGCCTCACCTTCCCTCTCTGCAAACCAGGGACAACATGACGTCTCTGAGAGGATGTGCCCAGATGCTGTAAATGGGCTTTGGCTGCTCCGACTTGCTGAGCTGCAGCTCTCATTAGCAGTGAAGTCACTAACTGCCAGGCCAACACAGGGTCCTACTAGTTCTTGGCACCAAGGGGTGCCTCTGCTCTCACTAGTCCCCAGCCTGCAGAGGCCGTGGCGATACCAGCAGCTCATCCCTGCACCTGGGCAAGGAGCAAGGCAGAGGTTTGAGCCCAAACTCCCTGAGCATGAGTGAAGGCATGCGGGTACGTGCTGGGCTGCTGGCTGAGGGGGAGAGACCCCATGGGGAACCCCAGTCCCTGCCGACTTTGCGCGGTCCCTCCCTGTGTCGGACTGCCCACTGCTAAGAGATGAGGTGGGCTGGGGACGTCAGAGCCCCTCATGGGGTGGTTTGGGGAGGAACACTCCTCAGGTTGCACATGCCACAGACGCGGGACGGGGCAGGTGCCTCTTGCAGGTATTGCAGGCAGGTTTACCTCTTCTCCACGTGCATCCGCGTGCATCCCCCGCTGTCACCGAGCGCGCAGCGTCCCCACACTGATCACACTAGGCAGAGCCAGGCACTTCCAACAGATGCACGATCCCTGCCTGTAACAACAGAGAGAGTGAAACACAGGCCAGAGAGGAGAACCCCACTACCTGCTACCCTGCTACAGCAGGCTGCTTCCCAGACCCGCCCCACGGCTGGACTGCCCATTCTCTGCAAAACACTGCTCATGCTCTTCCCTCTGCACGTGCTGGTCCTCCCCAGTTTTCAGCCATGGCAATGCAACAGCGCAGTGCAGCAGTAATCCTTCTGCCTTCCTTCCTCCTACAGCCTTCCTTCCCATGCACTGGCAGCGGAGCCAAGCCAGTGCAGTGTCTTCAAGCAATTTACCTGCAAAACTGTCAAGACTCTCCTGAGCATGACCACGCTGTAATTTTGAGTAATGCTGAAAACCTAACAGGAGCTGAATTTTGACGCTTTCCCGTAGTGAAGGCATAATACAGACATGCAACACAGAGCCAATATTCAAATCTTTGGATAAAACTTTCCAGCAATGCTCTGCTGGTCTTTTTCTTGACGTGAACTGAATAATGTAGCTTTTTTAAATCCAGATTTTTAAAACCAGCCAAGGAGTTTGGGCTGAAATTCCCCACCTCCCCATTACCACTCCAATAACTTCAGCAGGAACTAGCTACCACCCAAGCTAAATTCCAGCCCACTAACTAAAGCTTGGCAAAGCTAAAAGCAACCAGAAAACAGGAAGCTCAATGCGGTTAGGAGACAGGGCTAAGAAGAAATGTTGGCAGCCCTTAATAAGTGTGAGGTCTCATTCTTCCCTCCTAGATTTAAACCAATTCTTAGTATCAATAAATCAATATTTCTGTTATTATGCATGAGCTACTGCATGATGCTTGCTCTGTTTCACCCTCTGTGAAGTCCAAGCGGGACATTTATGGCCTGGAAGAAGGGCTGAGGAGCCAGTAGTTAAACCCTTAGGCATGCTCTTCCTTGGCACTGGGGAAGCCCTGGGAGGATGCATGCACAGACTGTTGCTCAGACAGGAAGACCATCAGCTCCCCGCTTCCAGCGCCCTGCTCTGAGCAGAGCCAGCAGTGTCTCTCGCAGCCTCCTGCCCGCTCTGAGATGTGTGTGTCTCCTGTGTGGATCCATACCCCATTGCACACGCAGGGATGGCGGCTGTCCTGTGCAGCTGAAGTCTGCAGGCAAGCTGAGTGTGCATCAACCCACGACAAATCACTCAGCAACACCCTAACTACCAGATTTATGCTTGCGGTGACAGTCACTTGAGGCACACCCAGGTTATGGGTGGCTGAGGTTTCCCAGAAGCTCCAGAGGAATGGCTGCAACGTAACGAGTTACCCAGCTGCCCATGGGGATGCCTCTGCTGGAAGCATGCAGCTGATCCCTGCCACATTCACCCACGCAGCCGGGCCAGTGTCCCACGTCAGCTGCAGAGGGGCTCTCCTGCTCCGCAGCCCCACGAGCCAGCAGTACGTGGCAGGGCTCAGCTGAGCACCACTGTCTTCCTCCTGCGTAGGTAGGTGCACAGGCAAAGGGAAGAGAAGACGTGCCGTGATTCCACCACTTGGACTCAGAGGAAGACCACCAAGGGTGGAGGAGCTGCTTGCAACCGTCCACATCTGCCTCCAGCTAACAGCTGGAAGGTTTGCAGTGCTGGACGGAGTCCAGCGGTGGACTAAACACCCTTATGGCAGCTCTGAGAAAGCACCACTGTGCAGCTCGGCCTCTGGCCAAAAGCAGCCACAGCTTCACCCTGGCTGTTGGGAGAGGACACAGTGCAGGGGCTGGTATTCAGAGGGCTGCCCTGGGGCTCCCTTCCCCAAAAGCCAGGGCACAGCCACGGGCTTGCATGCTCTGCTCTGGGGTCATGCACAGCCCCTGGACCACGAGGAGACCAGGGCAGGACTGGCTGAGGTGAAGGGGAGCAGAAACGCCCCATCACCACTGCTGGGATGGGATTTAACAGGCAGGAAGTGTGATGGGGCTCCCCACAGGCAGCTGCCCACTGCTGGTCCTGAGGCATTCACTCAGTCCATCTGCACTCAGCCTACTTTGGAGCGATGGGACTAGCAAAGCCAGGCTGGCAGCCACTGCAGGAAAGCACCAGTCCCAAAGAGGCCAGGCAGAGATGAAGAAAAGTTTGCCCTGATTCTGTGAGGGGTTGGAAACCACACAGCAGCTCTTTCAGGGACTGGCTCTGGAAGTCTCCCAGCTTTTGTTGAAGCTGAATGGCTGGTGGGAAATGATTTATTTTAAATTTTCTTCCCTGCGTTAGGAACTGGAAAGGCTCCCGCTTCAGTTTGTGTAACTGCTTGGCTGCTGAGACACGGGAAGGTTTGAAGAAGAATTCTGCTGCTTTCCTGAGCACCAGCTTTCCCTCACACTGAGCTGCTTGCTTTGCCCCAGTGCTCAGGATCCTGCCCCTTTGGGCTTGGCAGAGATGGGGCAGCAGGTTCGTTATAAGGGCTTCATGCTCACCCTGGCACCACAGGGATGTCCAGGGAGAGGGCAGGAGGTGCAGGGACGATGCCTGTCCTCAGGTCTCATTGTGATGTGCCTCCTGTGGTGCTGGAGGTAAAGGAGGAAGCGAGCAGATCCTGAGCTTGTCTGACAACCTCAGAGTCAAGATCAGAAAGTGAGGGGGGATGGCAGGAAGGGGAAGGGGTGGCAAGACTGGTTGCTCCCGATATGCTGGGGTGCAGACTCTAGGGAAGGAGGGTGCTAGGACTTTGTCAGTAGTCAGCAAGTTTGGAAGATGCCGGGCAGAGCCGACTGACCCTTCTGAGTCTTTCATTAGAATTAAGGAGAAATCTTCACCCAGAACGTCCCCTCTCTCCACTGGACCTAACACTGCCAGGAAGGGGCGCTGGAAGCCCTTGCCAAGGTCCTGGTGCTGACAGAGACAAGACAGATCCTGTGAGCACACAGAGCGGGCAGGGGCCTGGCTCACTTTTACTCCTGGTGCGCTGTGGTGAGAGCTGCCATGAAGGGAAAGACAGAAAATGTCTGTGCTGCCAGTCAGGTGCCACCAGCGCCCCAGCCTCGTGAAGCCATGCTGACACCTGGAGGCGCATGCAACCCAGCTCAGTTTGTAAACGTCTTTCTTGCACTTGGAGATCCCAAACCAGACGTGGTGTCCAGGTGCAGTCTCACCAGCCCTGAACCAAGGGGAAGACTCTCTTCCCTCAGCCTGCTGGCTGCGCCTTTGCTAACACAAGCCCACGTGCACCTGGCCTTCGTTGCCACTAAGGCACACAGCTGACATGGTGATTTTCGGCTTAGCCCCGACTCAGGCAAGGAGCCCCCAGCCCGTATCAGTGCCTGGGGCTACTGCAGCAATCTGTAGTTCTCTGCTAACTGCCATGAGGCTCCCTCTGGACTGATCTTCCTGCAGCCCTTTTTACTCCTCCTGCTGTTTTCACTGCTGGCCACCCAGAGGCAGGATGCTGTGCCTTTGGTTGGCTCCAAGCCTTGTTGTGCCACTAGGCACAGAGCAGGAGAGCTGGGACATGGCTGGAGCCACTGGCACAGAAAGAGCTGAGAGGAGAAAATGCCTGCAGGCTCCCATGAAACAGAAGATGCCTCATGTGACTTTTGTACTTGTGGGTGGCAAAGGGCCTCCAGGATCTTTGTCACTCAGACCAAGGGGGAAGGTTCTTCCTGACCACAGCCTCAGAGATTACGCTGCAGCCCAGGTGGTTTAAGTTCATGCCTTAGAACACAACCGGCTGATCAGGGCTCATGGAGCTTCCTGATAGCCCAAAAAGCCCCAGCATATCTCTGCCAGTGTCCCATCTTCAACTCGGAATCACAGAACGGTTAAGATCGGGAAGGACCTTTGGGTCCAACTGGTCCAACCCCTGCCCCAGCAGGGCCACCCAGAGCCTCTCATCTAGGACCATATCCAGGTGGCCTTTGGAGATCTCCAAGGAGGAGACACCACAGCCTCTCTGGCCTGCCTATGCTCCATCACCTGCACGGTACAGAAGAGCTTCCTGATGTTCAGATGAAACCTCTTGTGTTCTGGTTTGTGCCCACTGCCCCTTCTCCTGGCACTGGCCGCGACTGAAAATAGTATGGCTCCATCCTCTTTGCAACCTCCCTTCAGGTATCACTGTCGCTGTTCAGACACTGACAAGATGCTTCCCTGAGCCTCCTCTTCTCCAGCTGAACAGTCCCCAGGCCTTAAGAGACTCAGGCCAACCATCACTCAAAACCAATTTCTGCCCTGTGGTGCCGCAGGCAGAGGCTGGCGAACAGCTCCTTCAACCTGTGAAATCCCCACGGGACGGGATTCACTCAGTGCCATGCGAATACAGCACAGACATACCGACCAGGAGCATCTCAGGAACTCTGTTGTCTGAACTTGCCAGTGCCACACCCTCAGACTGCCAGGTTAGGAACTCTTAACCCTGCTCTTTGGGTTATTTGGTTACAAACCAAGCTATTTTCAGTTTCTGGGCCCAAAGCACCCTCCTCATGCCTCGTCTGCTGACCACCATGACATGCAGATCTCCGTAGCGCTCTGTGCCCTGGGACCCTGTCCATTGCAAAGTGGCCGCAGATTTCTCAACACGTTGGTTTCAGAAAGACACCTTCCATCCTCAGTGAAAATCAGTTTTAGGCAGCAGCTTTCACAGTGGGAAGAGCTCTTCAGCAGAATTCAGCAAGACACGACAGGCAGATGTTTCCTGCTTGGCCCTTTTCCTTGATGCAATCCGTGCCAAGCAGACGCATGGACACCACCTACACACACAGCTACAGCTGGGCCTCGTCCCTCTCTGCCCTACAGCCAGCCTTCTACAATTCCCTTCTGCTTTTCTCACGGAGGGAAACATCAGCGGCTCTCATCTGTTTTCTCAGCATCTGGCTTGGGTTTTATAAGAGCTTAAAAATTCTTCTGGTCACTTGTGTTGAAGAGAGCCCTTGAGCCCCTGCGTCTCCTACAGCAACAGCTTCTGCCATAGGAACCCAGAGCCCATGGCCTACTAGCTCCGTCAATGAGGCAGGCCCTGACAGCTCGATGTCCTTCTGACACTGCGGCACCCAACCTGCCCCCAGCGCTTGAGGTGAGGCCGCACTGGGCAGAGCGGAGCAGGATAATCCCCTCCCTCGCCCAGCTGGGCAGCGCTGGGCCTGGGGCACCCCAGGGTATCGCTGGGTGTGCTTTTATGACCCGACTCACCACTGAGATTACAAAATGCAGGTGCACCAAATTCCTCTGGATGGAGGCTGGGAGCATGGGCATGCCCAGGTTTCTCTGAGGAGGCACATGCATGGAGATGGAGAGATCACAGCCATGGTTCTGCCTCTGTTTTCCCTTTGAAATACATCTCCCCTCCGTTATGCCTGTGCTTTGACCTCTGCCCTTTCAATACTGCTGACAATAAAAGACTTCTACAATTTTCATTGTGAAAATTCTCATTTCTTTCTCCCGTGGGCTCACAGTTTGTTGTTATATGATTTTGAAGACCGCAATCATATCACCTCTTATCCCTTCATCCCCAGATTGCCACCCCAGCCTTCTTAGCCTGTTCTCATAAGACAGCTTCCCCACCATCTTGAGCATTTTGACTGTCCTTCTCTGGATTTTCTCTAAGTCTAATATCTCTATTACAGTCTGGAGAGGGAGAAAGCAGCACTGCATGGTGAAGTCAAAATGTGGGCATACCAAAGATTTACACAGGAGCAAATGCCCTCTGTTCTGTACATGACTCCTTACCTGATGACACCGAGCTCTAGTCCACCTGCAACATCTCTGCTGAAGATTATGACCTCTCACAGGAGAAGTCCTCGAGGTCTGCCATCCTTGTGCCCCTCCTCTGGACCCACTCCAACAGGTACACAGGAACAAGCTGGCGTGTACAACTGCTTATCAGCTACACAGTGTCCTGGTTCAGCTGGGGCTGTGTCCCCTTCCAGAGCCCATGGGTCCATGAAGACCCCCCTTCCCTGTGAAGACTCAGATAGGATCCACTTGCCTGGGGTGGTCTAAGAGGGATCCTGTCAGTTTTGGTTACAGTCGCAGCTTGAGACTTCAGAAAAACATCCCACCCTTCAGTCCTCTGCTTTGCAACAGCCTGAGAGCCTCAACAAATCATTCAGCCTCCTAGTTCCCTTGTTCCTGGAAACCTGGTAGAAGAGCACCGCTCTGTGCCCGGGAGGGGATGTCTGGGAGCGGTGGGAGATGCACCCCAGATGGGGGAGGACTGGACACCCACCACAGGGTCAGGTGTGTGCTCTCCACTCCAACCCACGTCCCGAAGCCTTGCTGGCTGGGTGGGACTTGGGGTGGACATCGGCCACCCAGGAGAGTTGCCAGGTCCCCCAGCTGGGTGCTGCTGCATGCCAGCACTCACCTGGGCTGAAAGCAAACCTGGCTCAACACGGAAAGGTGAGCGCTTGCTGCTGCTACATTTTATAGAGCCCTCAGGGCACCGACAGCCATCGCACACGGGCAGTATCACATTCCAGAGGTTTCCATGCATCACTGTCAGTTTAAACTACAGGTCCTATATCCTTCACTTCCAACACAGAAAAGAGGCCATGGATAAAACATACCTCACAGACTAAAATAAACCAGCTACATCCTAAAAAAAGAGCTTTGGGTAATCAGAAATCACTGTGCATGGAGCATACTTTTTCTTGAAGTCAAATCCTAGAGCTCCTTATTTTGAATTTTTATTAGAGCCTGCAGAGCAATTACTACACATTCAGATCCAAATGACTCCTGCAAAACTTCATGTTGAGGAAACAATGGCAGTTTTTCACTCATAGAAAACAATAAAGCTAGGTCTTTAGGTCCTTAACAGCTTTCTTGTTTGCACTGTTTTGCAGTTACTCAAAGGGGAAAAATAAAGCCATATACTATTTTTCATGCATTCCTCTCCCTGTACTGACATCTTGGCTACACATTGACTCTGGGCATGTGTGATGCAAACCTGACCGTCCTTCTCAGAGGGGAACAGGAGTCAAGTCAAGAACAGTCTCAAGCCTACTGGGGTGAAAGCCTGGTGCACAACACCACTCCATTCCTTGGGGAGGTGGTAGGAGCTGTTCAGGCGAGCAGTTCACTGAGGCGAAGCACACAGAGAGTGAGCTTGCATGGCCCCTGGGAGAAGTGTGAGCTTGAGAAGGAAGGCCCAGCAGACTGACGGACACACGCCTGAGCACCCCTCTACTCCAGACAGCGTGTTGGGTCTGCAGCCCCCCTGGAAGAGGCCCCTTTAGAACTCAGCCCAGGGCTTCCAGGTGTGGTGGTGAGAGGATAAAGGTCCCACCAGTGACAGGGCATGCAGCAGGGTCTGATGGACCCTTAGACCAGCACTCCTGCAGGGGCGAGGCCTGACCCCATGGAGACCTTCCAGGGCTCCCTGCAAGCTCCACCTGCCAGGACTCACTGGAGTCTTCCTGTGGCTCTGAGAGAAAGAGGAACATCGTGGGATCTCCCTGCTGACAGGGACCAGCACAGGACGGTCACCGTTTACTGCACCCTCAGGGGACAGCAGATACCCCACTGAGTTTACTGTAGAGTCTCAAGGCTGAGCTGGCAGCAGATGCAAAACCTGATTAGACCCCAGTAGAGGAATGAGTTCCTCTGTGCCACCTACACTGAACCTACACAATGGCTCACCACAGGACCTTAGAAGGACTTCCAGAAGAAACATCCAGTGTGATGGAGACCAGTATTGCAGAATGGAGTTTTGGAAGGGAGGTGAGCTTTCCTCCACTCTCCAAAACATCCTTAAATTTATCATTAGGGGATCTAGGAGATAGTCCGGATAGAGGACTAGTTGCACCAGATCTTTACGGAGGTGCTTCTTCCCGAGAAGCTGTCTGAAGACAGATTCCAGCCCAGGAGACAAAGAGCCCAGCAGCACCTGGAGTCCAGATACACAGAAATGTACAGAGATGGCTGGGCACTGGCTGTGGGCCTTTGGGAGCTCCGTGTGGTCTACAGAGCACTGCAGAGGACAAGGCCTTCCTGAGTACCTCCCAAGCCTGTCAGCAAGGTCAGAAGACAACAGGCAGACCTGTGTGGATGCTAACACCAGAGACACCTGTCTTGAACCCAGCTGCTGGTGCCCCAAACTGATGTGCAGCTCCCTGAACACCTGATAACTCCTTATTCATTGACAGGAGAGCAAAACCTCCGTCTGCCCACAGCTCAGCACAGCACTCATCTGCACTCTCTCCATACCCAGAGACCAGCAAGTCCTTCACCTGGAAGGAAGCACCATGAACAATGGTGTGAACAGGACAGCCATCCTGCAGGCTGGAGGACCAGGGAGAGGATCATCCTTTGAGGGAGAGAATAGCTCGCATCAGGGATGTCCAGGGCAAATTGTACTTGGCAGACCTGATTGCCTTCTACGACAGAGTGAATTGCTCAGTTGATATGAGAGAGTGGTGCACATTATCCACCTGGATTTCTGCAAGGCTTTCAACACTTTTCCGTAGCCTCCTTCTAGAAAAAGCATCCTGTTAAGAACTAGGTAAGTGGATTGTAAGATGGGTGGGGAACTGGCTAAGAGGCTGCACTCAGAGTAGCGATAAATGGCTTTTCCAGGCTGGCAGCCTGTTACGTGTGGTCCCTCGGGGAGAGATCCTAGACTCCATTTGGTATCTTCATAAACAATCTGAACAATGAGATTCAATGTACCCTGATGAAGTTTTCTGGAGACATGAAATTAAGTGGAGAAGTAAACACCTCTGAAGGGAGAGCCACCCTACAGAAAGTTTTGGTCCTCGCTAATCAGAAAAGATGTGGACAGGCTGGAGAAGGTCCAAAGAAGAACCACTAAAACTGTTAAAGGACTGGAGAGCCTGCCACACGAGGAAAGGCTGAGGGATGTATGTTTGGTCGGCTTGGAGAAAAGAAAGCTCAGGGGAGGCCTCATCGTAATATTCCAGTATTTAAAGGGTGGCTATAAAGAAGATGGAGCCTCCCATTTTACGAGGAGCTACATGGAAAAGACAAAGGACAATGGGTACAAGTTGCACTGGGGGAGATCCTAATTGGACATGGAGAGTTTTTTGTTACTGGGAGAACAATCAGTCATGGGCATAACTTCCTCAGGTAGGTGGTGGGCTCTCCAACACCTGAGACTTCAACTGTTTGCTAGACCAGGTGTCACACAACATTGTCTAGGCCCCACTCTCACCATGAAAGGTTGGTCTGCATGGCTTCTGGGAGCCCTTCCAACCTGGGCTTTTCTATGACTATATCTGCATTTACAGACACCCCAAAGGGTCTGCCTTGCCATTCTGGACCACTCCCAGAGGAAAAGGAATAACCTTCACCCTCTTGTGACGAGGGTAATTAGGTTCTTCCAGCAGAGAAGAAAATTCCTTGATTTGTCCAGAGGAGATGCAGCCCTGGCTTCCAAAAGACCATCTGTGCTGCATCAGGAGCATTCTCCTCGTACCAGCGCTGCTCAGCGCTTTCCAGGCCTTTCCAGCACGCTTTGGCCTCCACACCCTTGAGACTCCCATGTAGAAAACAGGTCCAAGACTCTTGGAGGCTACTGAGCTGCCATCACGGCAGCTTGGCCGACTTGCATTGCATCTCCAGGCAACCCCTAAACAAAGATCATTGGTACCAAGACATCCGCGGCAAGGGAGCACGTACCTTGACTGCTGAAGATGTTTAGGCACAGAAGTCATCAAGTCTATAAGAGACTGCTGGAGAAGGCCAGGAGACTGCCCACAACGCACTAAGCCCTCCAACTGACTTCCTCAAGCAAGGCCTGAAACAGAATCAGCTAGTCTCCTCTTTGGTCCTAAAGTGAGAGAATCTGCGAGGGAAACTGTTGGGTAACTCTCACACCAGTGGAGATTTTGTATTTTCATCCCTGCGAAGGAAAGGAGAATCGCTTCCCTCACTCCTCCCATTCCAACCAGGCTGAGAGGCACGCACTTGGCCGCAGAACACAGGCTCAGCCAAGATTTCCTGACAGCCAACAGAGCTGAAACTTCACCGCCTGCAGGAAAAGTTTCTACAAAGGAAGTGTGGATTGGGTAAATCCTCCTTTTCCAAGGAAAAACAGAGGATCGCTAAATTTTTGAAAAATTTCTACTGGCTGTAAAGCACCAAGGAGGCACTGCCAGTTCATCCTTCTTCCTCCCTCCCCCCCGGGTTTTTCACTCATTTTGGTTGCTCTGTCACCTATACACAACGTGCTGCCTGCCTAGCTCAGTCTCCCAGCCTGCAGGCTGCAGGTTGCACAGAGTCAATGAAATGACTGAGAAGATAATTGCACATTTATTTCCAGCACTCACAGACTGGGACAGAGCCACTAAGAAAAGCGGGATTTCACTGCTCCATTAGGATCTGGAAAGATATTATTATCTGTAACATGGAAACGGGAGATGCTAGTCAGAACTCAGCTCTCCCAGAACTTGCTTGAACACATGCGAAAGCACTTTGAGGGGATTCATCTCACCCAAATGTAGACGTCTCCAGCTGAGCTCAGCCCCCAGGCCTTCCTCAGAGTCAGCACAAAGACTGCATCTGATCTCCATCAGATGTCTGTGCTACGAGAACACCGCGCTCTGCTGTTCCCTGGCTAGCTCTCCACAGCCCAGGACAGCAGTCCCAGCTGCTGATGTTTACGTTGCAGACACCTACTTTTAGAAAACAAGTCTTCCGCCCAGCGCTGCTTGCCACATTTAGCCTGCAAACCCTTCCTCGGTGCACAGCTTTCCTCAGACAGGCTGCTGCTCTTACAGAACAGACCACGGGTAAGGAATCCACCTCCTGCAAACCCACAGGTCTTCTTTTTTTCTTCCCACTGCGGGTTCAAAGCAGATCCAGTTTGCACTGCCGGCTTCCCAAAGCGTGGACATCTCGAGCAGAATGAAATGTTAAAGCTGACTTGCTTTGAAAAATGAGCCTGTTCCCCAGAAAATACCACTGAAGACCTGACGGAGCCATTTTGTGGCTCATTTTGTGCAGAGGCTTGATCTGCCCTTAACGGACATGCTGGACAACCACGCCGACAGGAGGGTGGTTTTCCTGACGAGGGAGTACAGCCCTGACAGGCATGCTCCTACGCTGATGTAAAGGGGCTTTATACAGGCAGGGCCATTTCTTCTCCACAAGAGAACAGTAAGAGCAAAAAGCACCATCAGGCTGACGTAACTGCATCAGGACAGCACGCTGTTTAAACTCTGCCTGCTCCCGGATGCAGGGGCTCTCCCCATTCTCGCTGTGTGCAAGGCATCCTGCCCTAGATCCTGTGACAAGGCTGCAGGAGAGCTGCTGTGCCAGGCTGCAGTAGGACATTCTGCCTCCGAGAAGGCTGTCTTAAACTATGGAGCTCTCAGAGCTTTTCTCCTGCTCCTTAGATATCATTGTGTCAGACGTCGGGAGGGAACTGATGAATTGCATCCTGGACTGAGTCTCTTTGATGCACAGGGAGGCCAGAGTGACTATGATGTAAGGCTGAAATAAAGACCCAGGAGATGAATGCCATTCGGCTTCGTTCACCAGATGACCCAACAGCGTCGTGGCACGAGCGCAGCGCTGTTAGACCTGCTGTCCACCCGCGTTAGGCACGCAGCCCGAGACACATTGTGCATCTGAGACTGGGAAGCTCTGCTTTTTCTAGTATGCAAAATGAAAGGGAAGTGTCACCAAGGTGCACTCCTTACAGTTTGCTGTTGTCTGGACAGCAGCGGATCTCCTGCCTTCTGCCTGTGTTACAAACACACCTAGGGGACTAAACACAGGTTGCTGCTACAGGATCATTCCCTACGTCTGCCATCAGCTGCTATAATTTTCTTCCCTTCCCTTCACAGCAACATCACTGGATGCCAGATGTTGCCATCATGCTGTGATTTGCACACCCAGGCCTCCTGGGCCTCACCTCGGGCTGTTACCCCACCTGGTCCCGAGGCAGCTCTGGTCCAACACCCCACCAGAGCTGCCCCTCTGGGTGTTATCGCAGCACTCACACCAGCTGCACAAAGGAAATCCAAGCATCCTGAAGTCCTGCCTGGACACCCAGCTCTGGGGTAGCTGCCCAGGAGTAGTGACAGCAGAGTCCACTTGATGGAGGGGAGAGGGAGTGCAGGCTGAGGGGTCCTGCTTTACGAAACGGCGTGTTTGTAAACAGTTTATAAAGGGTTAATACATGAGAAATAGAGGCTTTACCCATAACACCGTCATTTCTGATGAGCTGTGTACTACAACTGTTCATTAGCTGCCTTAACCCTTTCAAAACAACTTCTAATTAGACAGAGCTAACGAGCTGCCAGGCAGGTGGGGCTTTTTCCTGTTTCAAAAGAGAATGGTGAGCTCCTCTCTGCTGCTGAGCTCAAGACAGCCCTGGTGAGCGGGGCTGGGCAGGGGGCCGTGGCTGCAGACCCTCCCAGCAGCTCCATGGAGCCTTTCTGCTGGCCACGGCTGGCCCTGCCAGGGCCACTGGGGCCACCGGACAGGGGCAGCCGGTCCTGCACTGCCAGCACCATGCCGAGCTGCTGACAGACATGCGGGATCAGACACCACCTCTCCAAGAGCCTCCAGCAGCAACGGCAAGGAGGCAGGCACTCACAGCGGTGCTGAGCAGAGGGGTGGAGAGCAAAGGACATGGGCACAGCCAGTGGCTGCAGTAACTTCACTCCCTCTGTTCCTGGAAAGAAAAGAAATCCTGTGATCATCTGCTTGCCTCAGTTTCCCCAGCTATGCAATGGTGAAAGATGCCTCATGGAGAAAAAAGAGCTTTAGTGGTCAGAGACTGCTAGGAGAGCTGGATGAGCAGCCCTGAAAGGTCAGAGGATGCACATTTCTCAAAAGAAGGCTGAGACTCCCAGCTGCAGGCAACCAGCTCCTGCTTTGGAAGCTCAAGACTGGGAAGAGGAGGTTCGACCAGCTGCCCCTGCCTGGTGCTGCTAACTTAGGAGATAAAACCTAAATGCTTATTAAAGCAACACTTGGCAGAAACCCATCCTCAATTACAAAAATCATTTCTCTTTTTTTTTTTTTTTTTGAGCGTGAAGCCTTTGGGGCCATAATCTAATTAAATAAAGCTTTCTCACTTTCCTCTCGTCTGCTCCCCTAGCTTCCATTGTAGCAGTGAAGACAAATATATATTTTTAATTTAGCAGAATCCCTTGCATCACGTATTGCCTTCTGGCCAGAAAACAGTTCTGCTCTCTCAGTGTCCTGCATGGACAGGCTGCGTCCATCACCTGGTTGCTTTTCTTCCTAGAAAGTGCCCAAAGCACTGGGGTCTCAGTGACCTCCATCCATTTCCACTGCCTGTGCCCTCACATGCAGAGAAAACTCTTGAAGCAGGGAAGCTCTCCATACAGAGCTGCACACAGACGTTTTCTGAGCTGGCCCCAGACAATTCAGCTCGGGTGCTGGAGGGAGGCAGGAAGGTAGCTCCAGGGATTTCTTCTCCATCTCAGTCAGGCTATTTCCCAGAATCATGTGAAATTTTTTGGAAAAACTGTTCATTGGATGAAAACTGTAGGTCAGATAAATCCTACCTAGATTTGTGATGCACTTGTGCTGAAACCACTGAAGAGCACCAGCTGGATTAAAAAAAAATCCCTAAAGTGTTAAAAAAAAAAGGTCACAAGAACTGAGCCTTGTGCAAAGCAAAAACTGCATGAAAACTGAAAATTAAAACCCTTCAATTTAGTTTAGCATTACAGCATTTCCCTGCAATCTTAACATTTCTAGGCATTCAAAAAAAAAAAAAGGAGGGGGGGCAAATTTCTTTTTTCATATCAACAAAATAATAGAGAGACAACTACCACACAGGGGAGGAGAAGCTAGAGAGGTGGCTGATCTCACATCATCTTCTCTGCGCTTTTTGGTATGGCTGGTGAACTGCAAACGTAGCGGCCACCTGCGTCTGCTGCGAGCTTTCCTGCTTGAAGCTGATCAGCAGGGCGCAGAGGGTCCAGCTCCCACAAAGGCAGCGAGCTGGGGTTCACGCCCCCAGTGCAGACCAGCAGGCTTTGTCTCTCCAGGAAGAAGGGCTCGGGTCTTCATCCCAGAGCCAGAGAAAGGCCACAGGAGATGAGGAGCCCAGCAGCATGCAAGAAGGGAGCACACAAGGCACCACGTCCGACCGTGAGCCCCACAAACCACAAAGCGCTCCGTCCAGTAGATGCGCTCCCACCCCCAGTCCCTCCCAACATGCTCCAAGCTCCAAGAGGGACAGAGGGTCTATGCAGAGCCTTTGTCTCTGCTGGAGAGCAGGAGACACGGAACTCGTGCCACAGCGGGGGCTCTGGGAGATGACCCTAGGAACCAAACCACATCCCATGCTGCAGATGAAGGCAGAAATCGCTAGGACAAATCCCATGCTCTTCCTGCGTGACAGCAGACAGTGCCCATTCCCTGAGCCCTGATGCAAGGCAGCTGGTCACGACAGGGCATCCCACCAGCATTACCTTTGTTCGGAGCCATTGGGGATGTCTTGGAGAAGAGGACTTATGAAGGAAGACCTTCCAGAGCTGGTGGCACCACAGAGGTGACAACCCAACCCGTCTGCATGGGACCCCTCAGAACCACACTAGGAGGCTGCCCTCAGGTGTGTCCTCCCTTTCCTAGGCCCAGTGCTAACACATCTCCTGCCCAGAACGGGGGATCAGCTGCTCCTTTGAACCACCCTAAAGCAGCCACCCTGAGCCAGCTCTGCCTTCTCCACAGCCACTGGCCAGGACCACCAGACCCACATATCAGAGCAGAAGAACGGTGAGGGAAGGACGTGGGTGATGAGAGGAAGGACAAGGAGGACATGTAAGCTGTGGTGGTGAAGAGGCAGGTGACAAACCTGTCTCTCTGGGGTGCTCCAGTGCCAGTGTGTCCCAGTTCCACTGGGCAGAGCAGCAGAGAGAGCAGAGAAGAGGAGAGGCAGGCCCAAAGCAGAAGAAAAGGAGCAGACCAGGAACACACAGAACGTGAAGGGACCGGGCTGAAGAGAAAAGAGCAGCATTTCCTCCAAAGAAGGAATCACCAGTGTCCCTGTCTGGGACCTGAGCAGACCTAGGCACTGCCCAGGGTCAGGAAGGCCAGATTATGGACTGCAGGGAGGAACCTCCCTGAGCACCTCAGCCACTCAGCTCCTGGATCTCCTGCCCCCCGAGAAGGGACAGCAGTGGGGGCGAAGGGGAGGTGGTGCCTGCCCTCAGCGAGCCCAGCCTCCATCCACTTCCCCAGGGTCCCAGAGGATGCATGGGAGGGAGCCAAAACTGAATCCACGCCTCTCACCTATGACTCCTGTGCCATAACTGCCAGACAGAAGCATCACGAGCCTCATGTGCAGAAGGTGCAGCTCTCTTGGACCCATCGGGCAACTGAGAGCCTGGACAGGGTACCTTGCCTGGGCCCTGTCCCTGCATCCCTGAGAAAGGCATTTCTCTGCCAGATGGGTGAGGAGGATGTTTTCACCCTCAGCAAAGGGTGAAAGGGGAGGAGATGTCAGACAAGGAGATGTCTCTACATACTGTAGTCAACCTGCAGAGCTCTGTGGACCTTGAGACGTGGCCATTCGCAGCAGCAGATCACCCACTGCAGTGACTGCTCACAGACAGCCTCCAAGCAGGCTCTTGCTTCAGCAGGAGCCACTGCCCCTACCCAGCACTGTGGTGGCAGCAGGAACAGTTCCCCCAGTGCAAAGAACACCCCGCTGTCAGTGCCACCAGCCTGTGCAGGGCCATACACAGACCTCTGAGCAGAGCAGGCTTCCATTTCCTCCCGGCAACAAGCACCAGCTCCAGGTTTGGGCACACCCACTGCACCTACACCACCGTATCAGACTGCAGATCTGGCACTTCAGTCCCTTTGTGACGGTGGCCTGGCATCCTCAGTGCCGTGAGCCCTGTGGCAGGCGTGGCACACACACAGACCACAGCATGGGATGAAGCCTGTGGCAGTGCTGGATAGAGGGATCGGCACTGGTGGGACAAGTCGTGGAGGAAGGGGCCAAAACGTGTCAGATGGGATGGAGGGAAGAGGTGGGATGGGGCCATGGGCTGAAGCCAAGAAGGGCAGTACAGGGTATTGGTGTGGGAGATGAGCAGTGAGCAGCACCAGTGGGAGAGTGGAGAAAGAAGGCACAAGTAAAGGCTTCGTGCTCAGAGCTGGACGCAGCCACGAGGAGAAATAAGGGGCATACCTCCTCCCGAGAGCTGAGCCTCCACCTCCACTCAAAGAGCCATGTGCTGGGGTTGTGGCCAGCTGCACAACGGGGTCACCAGGAGGGGCTCCGTGCCAGCTACCCTGTCGGTCAGAGCCCTCCTCTTGGACACCGCAGAGGCTGGTGACTCCCTCCCGGCACCCACTGTGCAGCTCTGACAAGTGCTCAGCAAAGAGCACCCTCGCTCCATCCACCCAGACTGCGTGAGCCCCTGCTGCTCCCCATCACCGCCACCTCCCCGCTGCTTCGCTCCATCTGCACGTGGAACTGACCTGGAGCTCACAGGAAGAGGCTCAGAGGCAGAGCTCCTGCATCCCCTGCCCAGTGCTGTCACTGCCACCTTGGCAAAGTCACTTGACCGCGCCAACCCTCCTTTTCCCCAGAGAGTAACAAAGACGTGGACTGAGGAGTGGCAACAGGCTGAGGCAGGAGGAAACTCAGCACTAACTCAGCACTACTCGGCTTCCAGGCCCATGGGGATCTCCAGGGAAATCCGCCCACTTCACTTCCAGTTGTGCTGAACTTCTAGAGGGAAAAGAAGAGACGGAATGAGAACCATCCATTTTGTGAACCAGCCATCTCTCCGACTCCCCCTCCGGGCTCAGCCGCCCACTTTCACACTTTATCCATTGTTGGACTTGTACAGGAAAAATCACGTTAGGGAAAATCCTGGCTGAACCACACACTTTGGAGCACTTGTAATGGGCAATTTGACAAGGATATGGGGATTCAGCATATTTTTGATGCAAAAATATCTAATGATAATATGCTACACTCTTGGCTAAAAACATTATCTACCGGCATGGGAGGAATTTAAGCCATAATACCAGCTACTGTAATGCAGGCCTGGAACTCCATGCAAATATTACCCTGATCCAACAGCTACACAGCTCTGTTTATCCTTGTAATTAATTCCCTCTCATGTTTAGTGATACAATTAGAGAAACACTGCCATTCTGATGGGCTTGGTTCCACCAATGCCTTGTACTATATTTACATCCCCACAATAGGCTTGGCCTCACAGAGAAGGGTGAAATTGCATTTATGGAGACAATGCCACACGCATTCCCAAGCATTTTATAGATGTAAAGTTAGGCTCCAAATTACACGTTTATTGTGCAAGCACACAATGAGCTCAGATTAAATATTGACTAAAGCCAATCTAACACCCAAAATAATGAAGACGAGCACAATAGTGTGATTTACTCCCCGCCGCTAGAGAAATACACATCTGTAACATACAACATGCCCTTCCCATAGATATACTCTTTGTATTCTAGCTAGCCTTAGGCAGGAAAATTTCTTTCTCATAAATTATGGATTTTCTTTCCCAACTGCCAACACATTCACATTATCAGCTGCAAAGGAAACAAACACAGTAACAAAAATCAAATGCCATTCTCCCAATATAGGGACAAGCAGGTGACTGGCTCCTCGTATTGTCAAAGTTGAGGCAGGAAAATGGAAGATAAATGTGGCTAAAATGAGAGAATCCCTTCTCTTTTGTCCCCCAAGATGTGGAAGGCAGCAGGGAGGTGTGGGCATGGCAGGTATCTTTTCAGAAAGTGATCCCAGCCCTGGCTGTGCTCTGAAAACTATCCATCCTTCCTCTGTCTTCCTCCTCCCCAGACTTGTAGAAAAAATGCAGGGAGACACAAATGCTAATACAACAATTACGATAATAACACGGCTCTGGCAGGGGCCAGCACACACCCTCACGGCAGCTTGACCTCTAAATCCTCTAATACGGTACTGCCTCATTCAAGATTAAAAGAAATTGTAACCTAGCACAGACAAAAAGACACAGGAGGTAAGGCAGGATCTCACTCGACAGCGAAGCTCCGCTCCAGTCCAGATGCAGTCATATCACTTCAGCTTCTCTGTACCATCTCCATGACAACCATGTAATTTGGATGCAATAACCACTGCCGAATTGATCTTTAAATGTAGCTTTGTTATAAAACATAATGCTGCACATGTCAGGCTCAGGATAAAGCAGAGAAGCCCCCTCCGCGCGAGGACTGTGATTAAAGAGCCCCCCTTTAATTTTCAGCTGCCGAGCAGCCTTGCAATCCCAATAATTGTGTGGATGAACTGATTTTAAAATCAGGACCAGCAAACACCATTTGTGCGTGTGTGTGGTACGCTGTAGTGTAAGAGCTCAAACGAGACACCACACTGAGAGCTGGAAAAATGTGTCAATGTATATTCCGAGAACGGGCATCTTTCCACATGCACACGCACGCACACACACACACATCAGGTCGATTCAATCTCCAGCAACCAAAGCACACAGCTGATGCACCAAATAATCCGAATAAGAATCAAAACCGGTATAATTCAGCAAAATAGGAGGGGGGGTCGATGCACTGCATGACAATGAGAGCAGGGGAGCTCGCATTCGTACTTACCCGAGCAATGAGGTGTTTATTTTTTGGTCCCTTCACAAATGCAGCTCTCTTTTCTCTTCAACAATCCATGCAAAATAATCTGCAGCCCCACAGACGGAGGAGTGGCCCCATCCCTCCCCCTCCACCACCTTCCTAGACCTCCCTGTTATTGGCTTCCTTCTCCTTTCCCTCCTGCTCTCCCTCTCTCGCGCTGGCAGTGGTTACACCTCCCAGCCTTCCCTCAAGGTGTCAAGAGACTGCTCGGGATCCAGCATGCAGGGTGGGAGGGACAGAGAGGGGGAGGAGGCAGGCAGCAATGGTGAATGGACCCAGCAGAAGGGTGGAAGAAAAGCCCCGGAGGAGGAGGACAGGGGCAGACCTGCCGGGGGGCTGCGCTCGCCCCTTGGGGCCGCTGCCAGTGTCCCCGGGGCGCTGGGGCCGTGCCCCCACAAGCACCCTGCAAAGCGCATGGGACAGGTCTGCTCCCTGCTGGCAAACCACCGCCCTTCAGGCTGGGACTGGCTTGAAGTTTTAGCTTGAAATCTTGCCAAAGACACATGCTGACTTCAACAACTGGTGCATTTCCATACAGAGACCTACGGCGCTGGAGATGCCTGCAGGACCCACCCTGGTGCAGACCGCTGTGCTGCAGGTCAGCTGGCCCATGCCCTGGCACCCCTCTGGGCTGCAGCCCCATCCCATCTCATCCCATCCTGACCCATCTCATCCCATCCTGACCCCATCCCATGCCACCCCATCCTATCTCACTCCATCCCATCCCATCTCACCCCATCTCATCCTGACCCATCCCATCCCACCCCACCCCCGCTGGCCTTCAGCAGCAGCGCTGCTCGTGTGCCCACCAGCTGAGCTCACCCCCGAGCCGCCTGCTCCCCGCACCGTGCTGGATCAGACCACGTGCCCGCTCTCCATCACGGGGAATTCCTTGAGCAAGGCTGACACGTCTCTCCCGTGACAGCCCATGTGCGTAAAGGCAAAGGCTTCGTCCATGCGCTAGCAGAGGCAGCTGGCTCAGCAGGATGGCTGGTGATGCAGCGGCGGGTGGAGGGGCACGGGGACACAGCAATTCCCTTTCTTGAAATGCCCCCTTGCTTTCTGCAGAGAGCTGGTGGCTGCAGTGACGCCGGGGCTTCCATGGGCATTCAGCTCAGCGCTCCCTGGGTCTCAGCCAGGCTCTTCCCCAGCTCGACCTAAGCACACTGCAGTGCCAGACCTCTTTCCAGCCTCGCACCATGCAGCTGCAGTGCAAGGCCATGGAAGGCCACAGGCCAGCGGTCAGCTACCAGGATCCTTGACCTTCATACCGGGGTCACCACGCGAGGCAGGACACCCACCTCTCTGCCCGACTGCTTCGCAGGGATGTGTGGTGCCTGCCCGCCCTCAGCCCTGCGCCTCGCGTGCCTGCAGCGCTCTGCACACGTGCACCATCCCTCCCCCTAACAGCATGCAGAGGACCGTGGGCTCCCACTCCTGTGGCCGTGAGCCAGGGAGGAAGCGTTTGGTGTCGGTCCCAAAGGTGTGCTCCAAGATCCTCTGGAGAAAACCACTCCCTTGACCTGGAAAGCTTCTTCCAGAGGACGCAAACCGCTGAATAACCAGACAAATCCCCAACGTCCTGAATGAACAATATCATTACAATCTACAGCAACGCAGCCAAACACCGAAGCACAGCCATTCGATGAAACAATGTCCTGGAGCAGCTCAGCAGAACGCGGCTGCATGTCCTTCCAGCAGGGATACCCCACAGCACACGGGGTTGTTTGCCAGGGATAGCATCGGTAATGAACCGTGTAATGAGCCACCCTGCAGCTATACCCAGGAGTTGTCCAACAAATGCAAGTGTGAATGGAGGTTTCTGTGCAGGGCAGACACACAACATGGGTCTGGTGGCCACAGACGGGGGCTGTCACTGGCAGATCCAGGTGTGGGGCCGTTAACCTCCCTCGGGGTTCCTTTGCCTCACGCTATCACAGAGCTCTGTCCTGCTCCTCTCTCTGATCAATTCTAATGTATTTGTAAGCCACCATTAATCAGGTTCGGGTGCTTTAACAGAAAGGGGGGAAAAAAAAAAAAAAAAAAAAGCATGATCAATATTCATCAGCCTGTTGTATGTTTGGGTCTGAAGGCAAGTAGCAAAATCCAATTTTTGCACAGCCAGTCCTGGGAAGTAACATTTGCAGCACGAGAAAATGAGGTTCTAGTTTCTAAGAATACACACACTAGCAGGGCTCCAGATAACTGGGTTATCAATCACTCTGCTTCTGGCAAGGAGCAGATCAACAGCTGGACTCAGGGAGGAACCTGCCCTTGTCCCTTGAGCATGGTGGTGGGCTTGTCCTCATCATTTATAATGCGCTGCAGACAGTAAGAGAGCGCTAGTATTTTTCCTGGATTGTCTGCAGAGCTGTGTTCGATGCCTTGCATACATCATCACATTTCTTGGAATTAAGAACACTCCTAAACCGTAAAAATTCTGGACATGCTGTCTAACTGCCTGCACGTGAAGCGTGTGGATGCTGCTTGTCACCTGTGGCGTGCGTTCTTTGGGGAAGGGGAAGCACCCCTTCCCTCCACACTGACACCAGAGCCATCCCTCCAGCCCCAAGCAGATGGGAGCACACCTGGGAGCCTTCCAGAGAGCCAGGATCTGCAGGCACCAGAACGGGACTCTGCAGACCCCACAACAGGCACTGATGCTAACCAGCAACACTACACACCATGGAAACACTCCAGCTAGGCTGAGCACACATCTGGTGAAAGATGGGAGTTTGTGGCCCTGACACTGCGCCTCTGTGGCATCCACTGACAAACCTGGGCTCTCTGCAAGGCCCAGTGCTCTGCAGCCAGCTCTGCTCCCCCTTTGCTCAGCATGGGGAAACCAGGTCCACACACCCTGCCACCCCACAGCATCTGCTGACCTCACCCAGCAATGGAAAAAGCATCTTAACTTCAGCTCCGAGCGCAGGTTTGAAGTCTTGCTGCCCTGTAAGAGGCAGTTTTCCAACCATGCCCAGCTCATGGCACTTCGTGTGGCACACAACAACACTCCTGCGTGCAGTGCAGCTTTCTCCTTACTTTTTTTCTGTGAAAACATTGCAAATGTTTGCATGTGCCCAGGAATGATTTTGTTTCCACATCCTCCCACAGCTGTTTTTCTCAGCAAACCCTTTGTACTTCCCAGCTGGTTCTCACTAACCTTCAGTACAAGTCACTTTGATGGAAACCAGACCCCAAGCTCTACGAGGACCTTCGTGCTTGCAGGTAGTGAGGCTGGGGCACGTGGAGGGGAATGACAGCCCCCTCAGGAGGAAGGAAATGGGGGTTCACACGGGGAGCACCAGAGCTGGTGGGGAAACGGCTCCGTGACGGGCCAGGAGATGGTGAGGGAGATGCTAACCTTGTCCAGGCTGCGAACTGAAGGGGGCATCGCCAGGAGCCTCGGCTGTAACAGCCAGCTGGGAACGCTTTGGCCTCTGAGGTTTGGGAAGCCCAGACAAGATGTGACCTCCAGTAAAGAAGCTGCTGCTTTATACAGGAAAAAACACCTTTGCCTCGGGAGGAAGCCTCCCAGCCTGACAGAAGGTACTGCCAGACCCAGAGGCCACGGCACACACCTGCAGCGTGCTGCACGAGGACCAGGAGGGGAGCGAGGTGTCCTGGGAGACACTGCGTGCTCAGCAAGCCTGCACCCTGCACTTCTGCATCCAAGCAAGCTGCTGGCCGAGCCACAGGCACTTGGGGGAAGACGGCCAAGCACTGAAAGCCACCAAGCACTGAAAGCCACCATGCACCTCTCCCCGAGACAAACCGCCCAGTGGTTAACTGCCTCACAGGGAAAACACCCCTGTTCCAAAGCCCAGGCCCTGCATCTAAACAGTGCCTGCGGTCAGCCTGCAGCTGTCAGGTGTCACCTTCTGGAAAGCTTGCTGGCAGAGCCCAGCTACTGTGAGTATTTTCCCTAGGATGCTGCACAGGCTGTGACCAGTTCCCCTCATAACCTCGTCCTGGATATATACTCGAGTGGAACTTTTTTGTGTCTCCATGGAAATCTGGTTTTCTACACCACAGTTTGTACTCTGAGCTCCTTGACACCTCTTTGCGTGCCAGGCCAGGGCCCGGGACCGGCCTGCTCGTGCCCAGCACAGCCTCCGCTCCCTCCAGTGCCCCTCTGGATGTCCCCGGCACAAGCTGTGCACAGCACGAGTCCCCTGGGTGCGGGTTAGTCACCCACCTTGCACAAACCCTGACGTGCTCTGGAGTTTCTCGCCCCCTGTCCAGTGTAGGCATTTCTGCTCAGGAAATCCCAGCAGGGAACACGGGGGCCATCACTCCTGGCACAGCAGATTTTGGCGGAAGGTGAGATTGACACTGCTCTCCCTGTTCACGCCAAACCTTCCTGCCTGTCAGCTTCCAGATGGGTGACCGCCCTCCAAAACACCACCTCCCTCTGCCTGTGGGGGTCCCTGGGTGCACGAATTTGCCCTTGTCCCCCTGCCAGCCCATCGCTCACCACGGGGCTCCCCGCGCAGAGCAGACCGCTCTCAGCGTCTGACCTGTCCTAACGCTGGCCGCTGTTCCACTGACGTTCAGTGTCTGGAAGCTGCACCCTCAGCAACTGACCCGAGCCCGCCGGGAGGTCCAACGGGGATTCTGCTGTTCTGCTTAGGGGGGCTCTGCAGCACGGCTTCCATCCTCCATGACCATACCCCAGCCCTTAAACATCACCCCAGTTCGCCCAACCTGAGGTACTCGTACACCTTTTCTTAGAGCCCCAGGTACATGAAGGCTCAGCAACCAAAGAAAATTTCTCTGCTTTTCTCCAGAACCATGAATCCTCAGCTGGACACCCCTTTTTTTGCAGCGTCAGAGCTGAGTCTTTTGCCATCTTCACCTTAAACCAACTCGCAGCCGTTATTTCCTTCCTGACATATATGCACATAAATATGCGCTCATGCATGCTCACTTACAGTCCTTAATGCCAGCAAACATAATTTTCATCGATTGCTCTTTCAAATTAGCCTTCCAGTTTTCTGCATTGCATAACAGTTAATTCATAGCTTTTGTTACCAAATCCCTTCTTTTTCTATTTTTTTTTATTACTATTATTATTGCTGCTTTTGTCTTCCTTAACAACGACAGATTCTTAGCTAAGAATATCTTTGCTAACTGCAAAATTCTGTGCACGCTGTGGAGAAGACAGCATCTATCAAAGTTTTCCTAACAACCCTTCTTTAAAACGTGTTAACTCTGGTTAAGTTTTTCTCTAACCGTTCCGCGCGTACAATTGTTCTCAGTGCAGGAAAATCGACCACTTTACAGTGCCTTGCATACACATTATCAATTTAGGATTACGTTCTGCTTGTAGCAAATGCAATTAGGTCATTTAAGCAACCATTAACTCTGAGTTCAGTAATCAATTCACCTTTATCTGTCAGACCGAGGTCTCACACAGCTACACCCATCCACTGCAACCTTTCTGGTAGGAGAACTATCACGCACCATTTTTAGGAATTTGCTGCCGCCAGAGACAACCCAAGCCATCAAAAGAGAGGCTGCTTCAGCTGCGGGAAGAGACCTGGCCCTGGCCCTTCCAGCTCAGGGACTGCTTAGCCTGCAGGATCAGGCGGAGCGGCCACGGATGGCAGGGAAGCCCGGCCCAGGTGAGCCATGGTGTCCGTGCACAGGTGAGCGCTGCCTCCTCCTGTGGATGTTGGCCCAGGCGTCGAATCTCACCTTATGGCAGTGGAGACTGTCAGTCTGGATCCACCCTGGGAGCTGCAGCCAAATGCTCTGTCTCTCGCTTTCAAAGATTTGGAACTGGGGAAGGAGGATTAAATCAAATTTTGGAATGATAAACCTGATTTACATTGTATTGCCTCTGAACAGAAGCTTCAGAATAGTAGGAAAGGACATTTAAGGCTCTGAGGTTCCACTCAAGCACAAGAGCTGGGGTCTGCCTGGGAGACATCAGCAACAGAAGCCCTTAGGGTGCAACAAGCAACAACAAGGCCTGCAGCTACACAAGCCCTGCGTCTTCGCTCTGGGTGTTCCTGGGCTGCTACACTGGATTCAAGAGGAGGGACGCTGTGTGGGGGAGGCGACACACAGACCCCGCTGCATGACGTGAGCTATGTGTGCCCTCAGGACTCCTGAGGCTGCAGCACTTAATCTCGCTGAAATGACCACTGGAACTGGGACAGGGAGCAGGAAACTACATGGCTGAAGCAATTACAGACAGCTAACATCGCTGCAGCCAGCGGCACCAGAAGGGGACAAAGAACAAAGGGGGACAAAGAACAAATTATTCAGTGGCTGGACTGAGAGACTAAACTGAAATTATTTCTGATAAGGCAATTAGTTATAGCCTAACGTCTCATCTCTTCAGAGCTTGGAGTCAGAGGAAGATAGCAATCTGCTGCAAGTAGAGAGATGACGAGCAGTTAAACAACTTACGAAAAAATTAATTTCAGTAAACTATCAGAACAAGACCATTTGCAATGAAGAACTACAACTGGAACCTCTACAACTTTTTTTTTTTTTTTTTCCCCTGTGTAAAACTCTCCTATGAAGCTGTCAGCTGGTTAAGCTGACAAAATACATTTCATTTATTTTCATTTATGAGGAAACATTTTTACATTTTCTTCATTTCACTTCGAGATATTTTGCTTGCGTCCTAGCAGAGCTGAATTTCTGTGAGGCACAGGGAAGGGACAGCTCGCTGTGTGGGGACTGGGAAGGGAGCTGAGGTAGGGCTGGAAAGGCTGCTGCTGTCCCTCACGCACCAGCACATCCGTTGTTCCCATCACGGACAGCACCAAGGGCACAGCCACCACCAAGCTTCCTTGCTGCATCCTCCCAGCCACCAACAGCCGTTCTCACTGGGGCTCGTGCTGTTCAAAACCCTGCACGTACGGCGTGTTCCCACCGAGCTGCCACCCCCAGGGCCGCTCCACGCCGCCCCACCTGCAGCACGGAGGACAGGAGCTGTGTTTTCAGCGCAGTTTGCCGTTCCTCAGCCACAGGTCTGCACGGAGCGGAGGTGCAGTGAAGTATTTCCCCAGCCTGCTCTGCCTTCTAACTCAATTTCCCTTCCTAAACCACTGCTGACGTCTATCCAAACAATCATTATCTCCACAACCACGCTGATTTTCAGCTTTTGCTGAGTATCACGCAGAAGATTTGGAGCTTTTCAAAGGATGCTGTGCTTAAGCCGCTGCCGTTGCAGCGGCTCTGGGTGCCTGTCGCATTTCACTGGCTGCACGCACACCCTGAAGTGCATGCGCTCTCTCTCGTGTCAGCTGCCTAAGTGAATATTCGCCGTCAGATCTTCCAAGCCACAGCACATTTTTAATCAGTCAGATAATTCAATCACTCAGTTCAGACCTGCTCTGCGCAGCTGCCATTTCCAAGCATCAAAGCTTCCCTGTCAAAAACCACGCAGGCTGGGGGCTCGTTCAGGCATCGCTGTCTCAAAGAGCTGGTGGAAAGCGGGGGGTGCAGAGGAGAAGAACTAACAGGATGGATTAAATGAACTTATTATAAATACTTCTGAAGCGACCAGCCAGCCATCCTCAGCAGAGAACAATGGCACGGCACAAGGGCAACTCGGGAATCTGCGGGATTTGTAATGTACTTGCAAATCTCACTCTTAAACTGCAAAGCGCGGAGAAGGCAGGCGGGGTGGTGGATGAAGCTTCCTGCCCGAGCTACTCAAAGCCAACGAACGGGATTTGGATGTCTGGTTCTCATTAAAATTAATGGAAATTGGGTGTCCGGACCTACAGGCAGCTTTCAAAAGCTTCGTCTCTATTTATAATTGATGTTCCCAAGAGGGTGACTAAACATTTATACAATAGGTTGTGTTATATGCAAAGGGAAGAGGTGCCTGCTGGTAGACCAGGGCCCAAGAGAAGGACCATCTTACGGGGTGTCAGGTTCTGTCCTCACCGCCCCCTGTCTTAAAGCTCTTCTGCTTGCAAACCTCCAGCAGCTCCAATGAGATCAGCAGCTGGGGTGGCAGCTCCAGCAGTGCTGATGCTCTCAGGGCACAACGCAGCAAATTAAAATGGCAGCTTGACAGCATTCCGGGCTCTTCTCCTCTCCTCCCTGCAGCTCTGACTTCCTCCAAGATCTTCACTACTCACTTCACCTCTGCAAATCTCGGTTTCCTCTGTGACAAATGCATAATGCCACTGAGTTTACCCAGTGTAGGAGGAGTGCAGCAGTGCTTAATCTCCGAACGCTCCTCTGCCTTGGTCAAAGAAGGCAGACGCCAAGAGACCGGCAGCAACCTGCCTCCAGGCATTAGCAAAGCTGTGGCTGGATCTGCACCACCGCACTTGCTCTGTGGCAACGGAGTAACTCACCGTGTAAAGGTGGTGGGCTGAAAGCTGTGAGCAGCGGGGGTCTTACGAGAGCTGGCCCACCAGGGCGCACATGGATGTATTCTGTGCTACCTCAGAGCTCGTCTGGGATTCCTCTGTGGGTCTCCAACTTCTACAATGCAGCTCCGGCTTCATCGAGAGGACACAAAGCTCAGCTGAAAGACACGTAGCCTGGTCTTGTGCCTGTGGTTAAATCCTCTGTGTTACAAAGGCATGCCTTATTCTTCTAGCCTCCAGCTTCTGGACAGCTTGCTCTTCTTCAACTTCCCTGCTACCCTAGAAATAATCATTAGTAAATACTGCCTTTCCATTCGACCTCAGATGCACCATGTAGATCTCTCACTGGTTCTCCTGCTCACCTGACCACAGACCACAGCACACTATGGGCTGCAGTTTCTGCCCCGGCTGGCTTAGCACAGGTACTCAAAACTGTACACAGCCACTCAGAAGGTGAAGCCGAACCACAGCCACATTACCTGAACCTCACAGACTGCTGGGCAGTGCAAAGGGGAAAAAATGCATCAGTCCTCCCTGACACCATGGCCAGTCTGTTCAGAATGGGATGCTTGCTGTTCCCTGGCTTTGTTGTCAGTCCCTATGATGGCCTTTCAGACACACATTCGGATTCGGAGCTTAAAACTGTTGTCCTCAGCCAAGACGTCAGAAGAACATCAAGGACACATAAAGAATAAAACAGCTCCATTTTCCCTGCGAATACCTTTCTGCTTATTCTTTAATTAAACAACAGCAGGATGTAGGCTTGTGAGACAGCAGAAGGATCCCAAGACAGAGGAGATTAGGAGATCTACATAATGCGAGGATGTAAACCTTTCCCACCACTGCCAGTGCGGCTGCTGCTGCTGGTGGAACCCGCTTCATTGCTGAACCCATCATCACAACAAGCTTCTGCAAAGGGCCACGTAGATTTTCAGCATTTAATTCCAAAAGTAATTACCCCAAATTGCAGTCAACTCCCAATGTTGAGAAAGACGTAGGGGTCACAGGCAGGGATTTTAGGAGCAGGTTGGAGAAGCCTCTGTGGCAGTGATCTACGTGAGAGCCGGTCCCGGCCCACAGCAGGGAGGTGGGAACTAAATGATCTTCAAGTCCCTTCCGAACCAAGCCATCCTACGATTCTATGATTCTGTGATCTTCAGGACTCCTCTCAGAGCTTCTGCCAGCCCAGCATATCCCTAGGTGATACATGCACAGACAAAATATGAAGATCTCTGCTATTTTATCACATAGATCCACGGACAAGGCAAGCTTCCCTATTACAGAGCCCTCATGGAGGCTGGGAAGCACCAGCAGAATTTAGCCTTGGGATCACTCGTGTCACTGCTGCCAAGCAGCCAGGCCTGCTGCCCTGCTCTATGCACAGTTACGAAGAAATGACTGGGACAGAGGCCTTGGCCCTGGACGCACTGCTCAGCCCTAGCAATGCTCTTCCTCAGACCCTGAGCCCTTGGCCAAGCCTCATCCTCAGCCATGACGGGACCCCCCCCCC
>VXAV01007828.1:239847-252890 GCA_013399715.1 Alectura lathami | reverse complement strand
CCAGCCTGCCCGGGCGGTGCCCGCCGCGGGGCGCTGGGGGACGAGGGGTCTCCGTGCGGGCACGGCGCTGCTTCCTTTTCCTGCTCCTTCTCTCCCTGGAGCGGGAGTGGCGAGTCTTCTCTCCCATCCCTCGCTCGAGGACCCTGGTGATGGCGGTGTCGCTGCCTTTCGGCTCCAGCCCGAGCGCACCGAGGGTTCTTTCTCTCCGGAATCTCTTTGGGAGCGGCTCCTTGTGTGCTGTCGGTTCTCCTCACTGCGCTGTGTCTGCGCTGGCCATGAAATGGAAGGCGCCTGGACATAGAGTGTCTTACCGTGTCACACCAGCGCCTTCCAGAAACTGCTCTTTGGGTCGAGAGAAAATTCTCCATAACACATCACTTGACGGCCTGCTGTTCCTCTGATGTCTGTGCTGAGCTGAGCTTGGACCAGGATGAAGTCTCCACAGCTTATTCTTCCCTGGCACAGAAAGTGCCGTGGCAACTGCGGGGCCAACATGACACGGAGGACCCCAGCCAGGCTCCGTGGTCGAGGGGGCTCTTGTCAGCAGCACGCCTAGTTGGTGAGGTGGCCGCTGTGGCCAACAGACCCGGAGGGTGAAGTGGCCACCGTGGTGAGCATCCTGGTGCTCTCTCTGCAGGCAAGTGGGACAGAAGAAGAAGCAGAGGGAGACTTCTGCCCTCCATCACCTTGCGGTTCCCTGCCTCACTCTGCACCTTACCCACTCTGCACCTTGCTCTCTATTCTGCAGGCTCTGGCCCTCACCAGCTGATTTAACTCCTCAACCCAGCGTGAAACTGTTCTTGTCTCCCCAGGTTACCTTGAGGCTTTTTGAGGCATTGGTATCCCAAAGGTTCAGGTGAAGTTCTGAACCAGTGCAAGAGAAATGGCCACGGATGGTCCAGACTACCCTTTCTGTGGCAGTAAACCCGAGGACCAGCTGCACCAGCCAGCAGTTCCCATACAGACTGCACAGGCTGAGTGCAACAGGACCATAAATTACAGCACTGAAAAGAATAACACCTGATACAGATACATGATAAACTTTGTAAGATGTGTAGAGAATGAGCTGATATCACACTGCTGACGCAGCTCAGTAAAGCTGAGTTCTTATGTGTTCAGCAACCTGCGGCCCACGTGATGGCTTTTGTCCTATTGCTCATCAGCAGTCATTATCAACAAATGGATGCCAGATGTGTGTCTGGGTTGTTGTATTTATATTTGTTACGTTTTGTTAATTACATAGCTTAAAATCTCCTCATGAAAGTTTCCACAAAACCTCTGGTACAGTGCTCTTCCCAAGATACAGTCTGAGGATACCATTCCTCCACTACTGCCACCTAAAATAAAAATCTGTATTTTGGCAGCATAGAAATACTTCAATTTCTATCAAGATGCCTTTTATGCTTATTTCTAATGTTGTTCACATTCAATCACATTTTTCACTCAGCTTTTTGAATTAACACTATTCTTTACAGGGCAGCTTTCATTCTTTATGTGCTTTCTATTTTTGTGCAACCCAAAGCTACTCTTAGGCATTTCATCACACATACTTGCTAATCTATAGAAACTAGTTCATTTGCAGTCAGTAGGACTTCTCATGCTTTGCTGAGTTGGTTAATAATTGTTAAATAAATTAGATGTTTGGATTGTTTCTCCAAGGCCTCAAGCATTTTTTTCCCACTCTTAACATTTACTCTTCTCCTAACTGTCTGCTTTTAGGTATATGCTACCTAGCTCTGATTTCATTCAAGTGTTGCAGTACTTTAACTCCACATCTTCAATGGAATTACACTGTTTTCCATCATCATCATAGTATCAGACCCTGAGCTCACTTTCAAATGCGTGCATAGAATGATTGTGTGCATTCTCTGCTTTGTTGAGTGGATATTTAATCCTACATCCTCAAACATATTCTAACCATTAGACTAAGCTGGTGGGCCATCATTCCTGCCTTATTTCTCTCCCTGTCACAAGACAGGGAGAGAAGAGGCACACAGTACCCAGACAGAGGTGGTTCTTTCTGTATTTCATTGGAAAGTCTTAGTCCTTCCATCATCTGTTTTCCCCAGATGACCTTCAGAGATCCCTTCCAACCTAAACCATTTTGTGATTCCCTGATGCTGTGAAAGAATGTATCAACTGAGGGCTGATACAGCCTCACTAGAAGAGTGCAGACAAGGCTCACATAGGCTATACTGTTACAGTCGAAGACTAGTCCAAAGGCAAAGTGAAAATAGCATTTTGCACTGCATAATTTCTTAAGTTAATTCTGAGCAATGCCTAAACAAAAGACAGGCATACAGTAAGCATGGGGGATTTGAGTTTTTCAAGAACACTTTTGTATTTCAGTGCAAGCACAGCGTTCCAGCTGGGATCAAGTAACTAATCCATTTTATGTAGCTTTAAACACAAAGCGATCACCATCATATCGCCAATGGAAGTAAAAATATTTCTATATTGTTCTGCCTGAATAATTCCATAGCAGGTAAATAATAACTGGATATTTTGGTGCAATTCCAGCGTACACCACTCACTGTCATTACAGATTCAGGTATCATTCATCACCAGAAATAAAGAGAGGCTGCTGGCAGTGAAAGATATCAAGGAACACCACATTTTAACTCTCTCACATGAGGGAGAGATTATGTATGAATTTACTATTGGTTGTCTTAAAGAGAAACAAAGGTAATAAAACCGAGAGAACAGAAACGGAGAAGATTCAGTGTTAAAAATTAAATTGCGTGTGAATGCAAGCTGACCACTCACTATGCAAATACCTCTTTCCACAGAATTTCCACATGTTGTGCTAGAATTTGGAATGTCATGAGTCAATGTGGGATTTTTCCAGTGAATAAGAATGGAAAATATGTCTACTTTTTCATGTAATAATACTTACTAAAATTGTCTTTTCAGCATTATTCAGTTCTAACATAAATTCACTGCAGGAATGTGGAGGTTTCAGTAGCGAATGCCATACTGGGTATATGCCTTATACCTTGTACTACTGGGAGCATCAATATCTTTTGTACTATGCTACCAAGTCTCTTAATGAAAAATAAAAGGATATATCTGAGTGACAGTGACATGAAGATAAGAGTTGTGACCTGGTCAATTGTATTTTTGGATGGGCAATTAAATGGTTTTTATTGCCATATGTAATTTTATAAGATGATAACAGAAGTCCATCAGGACACTATTTCCAGTCTTTGTTTTTAAATGAGTGCAGAGAAGGATATTGAGGCAATGACTAATCGATGGCTTCTTCTAAATGGAGATCTAGTAACAATGGAGGTATTTTACTATCTTCATATGAAAATCTATTAGAAAACTTGTAATGCAAAGAAAAATAGTCCTTTTAATCACAAATACTTGAGAAAAGTATGCTTTCCTGCAAATGTAGTTAAGATGGCAGAGAAGTGAGAGTTAGCTGATAGCAGATAGGTGGCTTCCACTCAGTGCTTCTGCAGGAACCGAGGCACTCTTTTAGGAGCTGAAGTAGAAATGTGGGCTGTGTGGCGAGCCTTGGTTTATCACAGGTAGCCAGGATGTCACCCATACCAATATGGGATGGTTTGTGAACCTGAACACAAGCAATGAAAGATTCTCACGCCTGAGATGCACAACTAATGATAGCAGCACAGTGTGTATTGCCAGATTCCCCTGGCATGTGACGCTGAATTTGGACAGTGCTCTCTTAAGGAAGAAGGCTGGCGAATGAACAGGGGTATTCGAGGGAAATACAGGCAATCGTTAGTGGGGAAAAGTGTAACACGACTAGTTTCATCTGTCTAGAGAGAGAGAGAAAAGAGGCTTTTGAATGCTTTCAAAATGCTGCTCTGGACACAAGCAGGCAGTTCTATAGAGCAGTAAGATATTTGAAACATATATTTGAACAGAACCCATTTATTCCCCTGGTGTGAGTATAATAATGAAGCGGACTCTTGGGGTTCTGTGCTTCTATTAGTCTGCTTCCTAAGCCAGCTATGTTCTGAATTGTGGCATTATGTTACATAGGAGGTAATAAAAATAGTGAAACCTTTTGTTTTGTTTTGGTGCTGATATATTTAAAGAGATTGCAAAAAGTGATTTTTTTTTTCCTGCAAATTCAAAAATGTTTAATGTGCCTTTGTCTCTTTGAAAAACAGAGAAATTTTCAGAAGAATTAGTCTCTAGATTTTAACTTGCATACGAAGAAATTCTAACTTCGTTTTGGATTGCATTGTATATTCAAACCTCTTGCATATGCAGTGGAAACATTTTGTCATTGGTGTTTGCTTATGCTAAGAAACTAGTCCAGGACTCTGTGAGATTTCCTGGGGAAAAAAAAGCACTGTGCTCCCCCTACCGTTACGATGCATACAACTGACCAGAAGAGCTAGACTGAGTCGGGATGGGTCCCTAAGGACTTTATTTTTTTTTCTGAGTCCTTGGCATTCTCAAGGTTTTTTTAGCATTTATATCACAATGTGCATGAACATGTACACGGTAACTTTTAACAGTTTTCCATGTTCACTGTGCAAAGAGAGCCTTGTTTTTGTTTTTGTTTTTGGTTTTTGTTTTTGTTTTTGTTTTTGTGCATGCATACAGTTAGGTTTGTTCCATTTGCATGTTTATGATGAGATATTTCCTAGATGTTTAAGGGAAAAGTTATGTCTCCTTATGACTTCCGTTTGCTCTATGGAATTATTCTATGAAAAAATGATGTTGCTAACAGAAAATTCTGAAATTCATGACAATCTCTGGTTTGTGATAGCAATCTGACAACATATATGTGCACAGGGATGTGCAAACCAACTACTCTGTAAGCAAGTGATGCTGTTCTCTCTGCTTATGCTTTGGACAAAAATCAAGTCTATTAAATAGAACCATTGGGTTTGACTGAGAACAAGAGTTTATTCCTCAAAAAAGAATGCTTAGCTGTGTCACACAACTAAACAGTCAGCAAGAAATTAACATGGGTATATCTTTTTGGTGTCACAAGATGGAAAATCAAAGAAAGATCAAAAAAAGAGAACTTCAATAATGAACACCAACAGAAAGATACTTCCATTGCCTGAAAGCAAGCCAGTATTTCTTTCTCTATCTGCAGCACTGGTGACTTATCATGGATACATGGAAAAGCCAAAAAGACAGATAAAAAATTAAAAGCTGCTACTGAGTTGGGTGCCTGGGAGTGCACATGTTACACAGAGCATTGGTAACTGGGGACCGACCCTCTCTCACCTCCTCCTGTCATTCCCCTCTGCGTTTTTATCTAGATGCACACTTGCATGAAGCCAGAGAGACTCAGAAGGCTGGTCACACCAGTGTACCCACAGGGAGATCATGAGTTCCTCTGAGGAAACTCCTAACAATGTGAGATGAATTTTCCTAGAAATGCTCATCTACAGAAGTATTTTCAGAAAGTTTGTGTTTTGGCATAAACAGGCATTGGCAGAAATATGCAATTCTCTATGTGAATCCTGATCAGTCACTAGCCTGAAACAGGGCTCTAGGCAGGCCACTTTCTAGGGAGTTGTTAATTTTCTGTCATAATTAAAATTTTTGTTTTAGTAGCTGCAGTTCTTAAATATGGCAAAANATTATGGAAAAGAGGGTTGAATATCCAGTCTCAACTCAGAGAATTTATGGGTGGAGGCAGAAATCTACCCTGTTTCAGAATAGTTACACAGTCCATCTTTTACTAAGGCACAGTGTTGAAATAAAAAGTCAGCTAGTGACTTACAGCTCGGGAGCCAAATGCCTCTTTTCTGGTTGTAAAGCAGTTGCACTCTATAAAGGGTACGCTAAAATATGTAGTAGCATGCTGCTGTTCGTATGACAAGCTCTCAAAAACTCAGGACCCATTGGTAAAAATGCCAACAAACACTTGTGCACTGGTGTCAGAAGGAGGCTAACAACTTCACGCCAGTGACGGTATTGTTTCCACACATGTTGCGAGTGAAAAGATGAGTGAAAAGTTAGAAGAAGCCTTTACGTTCAGTGCTGGGTAACATAGCTCACTCCTCCAAACGCTCTAGGAGGCAACTGAGCAAGGTATCTTGTTCGAAATCTGTGTATTACCAAATGCACAAAATGTCACATGACTGCACTGCATCTTTTCCTACATATAAAGCCTTACTTTCTTTCCATGTCTGTTTGGTGAGGGCTAAACCTTTGAAGTATTTACTGAGGGCTCACTTTAACCTAGCATACACATAAACAGCTAAAACTGGTGGAAGAGAAGCCCTGTGGATATACTGCAAAACAGAGTTTGGCTCCTCAGGTAGTTTTTTGTGCAATGGCTGAAGAAGCAGTGTTTTTCCTTGGAAAAATATCCCTCAGGAGCCTGGAAATCCAGCTGCATCAGACCAGTGGCCTTTAATGTTCCCCTTTTAAAGGTTAGTTCAAAAGTTCAAAAGCATTGCACACCATTTGTGTTCTATCTTGCACTTCACTTTGAAAACGCACAAGTCCCTCTATATGAATGAGTTCAGTGTTTATAAGAAACACCTTGATTCATTATTTGTTCAGAAGTGGTAATGAGGCTATTAGCCTATTTCAGGTAATTAGAAGTCGCAGCCCTCCCCCTTCACTTCCTAATGTTCTTAAGTCAAATATTCTATTTTTAATGACCTTGAATGAGCTGGCACCTGCAAAAAGGGCCTAAGAATGTGGAAAAATTATCCCAAATGTGTTCTGGCATGCATACCGATTGTTTTAATTCAAGATTTCATGCATCACTATTAAGTTTTGGGGTGTTTTTTATTTTTTATTTTTTAGAAGTAAATGAAACAACGGTTGGCAAACATGAAAACAGGAACAAACCAAAATAACATCCAAATTGAATTTAAATTTGGGATCTCTAAAGGGGGAAAAGGACAGAGTTCTGCATAGAATTCTTCTTTTAAGACACTGACATTTTGTATTTTGTTTTCTTGTTTGTATCAATACTTAACTGCTGATCATTTTATTAATTGATTAATAAATATTAATGTGTAAATTAGGAGTAAGGCAGGAGATAATGTGAGCAGCAGTGAGGTTGTGTCAGCTTATTTTTTTAACCATTATTTTTTTCTAAAGAAGAAAACAGTATGTACTTGCTTTACTGAACAAACGACCAGCACTTTAGACAACTTCAGCTAAACCCTACATTACATTGTCTTCAAACTAGTATGATCTGCAGCTTGCCAAAACTTAGAATCTAAGTCCAAAACTTACTTTTCTCAATTATATGTATGTCTATTGTTCTAGCAGAAGATATTATCTCTTCCTATAGTCTTTGCCTATCCACAGATGCAAAGAAAATCTTGTATGTCATGTTCTTTTCTAGAAACACCAAATTCTAAGAAAACCATCAGTTCTAGGGTGCAGTGAAACACCAAGTTTAACAGTAGCTTTTCAAATCTGAAACATCACTGGTGCCATTAGAAATTATTTCTGAAATATATATAAAAAAAAAAAAGATTAAATGAAAATAAATTAAATATTTTATAGTACATTATCAGTGCATTTAGTTTCTTTTTCATTTTGGTAAATAAAAAGTGCCATGCAATGTGTTAAGCAACTATTGTACAAAGCTTAGTAGATGAATAGCATTCAGAAAAAAGTCTGACGTATATTTCAAAGAAAAACTGCTAATGCCAAAATTTGTCTCCATTATTTTTGTTGTTGGTGGTGTTGTTTAACACCAGGCACTTTGTCAGAGTCTACTGAATCTTGTTGTAAAACATCACGCTTTATTTCCCTTGTGTAAATAGCTGTAACTCAGTAAATGATATAACGGTTAGATCCTAAATGCAGCTAAACCAAACCAAAACAAACGTGGATTTAAAGAGAGGAGTGTCTGACACTCTCCTTGCATAGTGGATGATATTAGAAAAAGCTATATAGATGAACATGTATCTGTCCTGATACATGACTCAGCATAGACAACGGCTTTTGTATCAGATCCGCTGGAATAAAGGTTCAGTAGTTATTTACTAAGAAGGACAGCGTTTATTGTTCTAATATAAATATTTTAGTAACATATTTCAAATTGTTAATTGCTATGGTCTAAACTGACAGGTCTGTGTTTCCTGCTGCAGGGCTTGCTTTGTTATTAACAACTTTAAGGAATATATTGTAATCTCAGGATCAAATTCAGCTAAAAGTCACACTAGAAGTATTTGTCTCCATAGGAAATTCTTTCAAAAGCTGAGCTCTAAACCAAAATATTTGTCACAGGTCACAGTCAAATGGAATGAAAATCCCTTCTGAGATGGTTCCAGTACTACTGCCAGCTCTGGAGATGAAGAAATGATTAAACTCTCCATTTAGATATGCAGCGTGATTATCGTGCAGTAGTATCAGAAGGTGCTAAGATAAAGACCAGAAGGCTAGAACTGAGTGATGGACTTCCCTCTACAATACATGAGTTTGCTTTTGTGATGTGCTACAACAGATTTACAGACTAACCAACTCTTCACATCTAACCCAACAATGAAGAGGTAAAGTGTAGAATCAAGCAGGGCGTCAGAGGTGGGAAACATTTTATGCAGTTAGAGTTTTTTTTTAAAGTTGTAAGATTTTCCCCTTATTTGAGGCACCAAATGCTAGTTTGCTAATTGTGAGTGGCTTTTGTAACACTCAGTTCAATCATTTTTCTGTTTCTATCAGAATAAATTTCTGTCAGTCACAAGAGTCAGGTCTCTGAAAAAAAATTAAATATTTGTCTCAAATTAGTGCATCATGCAAATCAGTATGATCAGTATGTATGCATTCACACAGGTAATTAATTGAATTTACTTTTCCAGATAGCTTTCAAAAATCATGACCATTTTTTTTGAACAAGTGATGGGGAGATCCCACGTGTTGTAATTTTTTAATAAATTGACTATTCTCAAATCTATATTTTGAAGTAATTTACTTCACTGTACAAAAATTGGTTATTTGTTAAGAATTAAAGTACTGTAAGAATTAAAAGGCTAATCCATATGCTCATTCATGTTACAAACACTTTTCACAGAATTTACCTTTTTAATCCCATAATTGCCAGATTTGTTTATGACATAATTTCTGAGTTCACCATCAGCACTCATGATCAAAAAGCACTTTAATCTGTCTATTAGCATGTTCATTGCTAAATAAGACTTAATTCTTCCTGGAAAACAAACTGTTAGCTTATTTTTAACATACTCTGAGCTACACTGTCTTTGCTTTCATTATTTTAAGAGCTGCAGAATACTAATGTGCTGGATATATCACACATTGTTATTACAGCCGCCTTCAGAAAGTTTCTGATAGACTTTTCATAGGTGACCTTAAGGTGGTTGGCTTGCACACACACACACACACAAAAACAAGGGGTAAATTTCTGTAGTATGACATATATTGGTGCTTAGTTTTTCTGTTCAGTTCAAAATTCTTCAAATGAAATCACATCCCCTTTTATCATGCTGACATCCTAAAATTAGTTCAGCAAACCTTTATTTCTTTGGCCTCATAACCCCAAATCCCATCTGTTCTGCACCACAACAGGCATGGGGTGAAGTGAGAGCGAGGTGATGCAGGGCTCTTTTTGGATATCAGTGATAAAGGCCTAACAACAAATGGCTTAGTGAGACAACTGCTTTAGAAAGACAGACTAGGTAAGAGGAACATAGACAGTGAGTGAATCCTACCTCCCTTCTAAATCCTACACCCCACCTGTGTGCAGCATTGGACAGAGTCTCAATGGATTTTCCCATGACACATTGTGCAGGGCAGGTTCTGTCCATGGATGAGCTCTCCTCTTGGGTCAGTCGAGGCGGTACATCATTTCCGTACAAGAAAACGTCTCTGTTCCCAAGGGGTGTTCATAAGAACTCTCCCATACCTCACTGTCAGCTAAAAGCAGGGCCACGCAGGAGGTACAAAAATCGACGTCGAGTGGGAGCAGGCTGCAGGCTGCTCTGGCACTGTGAGCTGGTGGGGTTTGTCCTGCAGTCAATTGATGCATGCAGCACAGCGCAGCACAGCCCGAAGGGCGCTCTGCACATGCAGCACAGACCAGGTGAGGTTTGCACGGACTCAGGGGAACTGTGATGCGGGGCACAGACACCACAACATGCAAAGGCTCCTGGTCAGGATCAGTGCATCTAGCCCTTGACTCACTACAATCTACCTTTTGCAAAGATACAGGTTACAGAGTGTATTAGTAGCATACAGCTCCTCAAGACCTAAGTACATGTCCCAGTATAAAAGACATAGCCTGTTTAAGATCACTGGCTTCTAAATACAATACCTTTTGCAAGGCTCATAACACACAATTTTCTTGCACTCCTTCCATAGAAACTGTGTTGATCAT
This sequence comes from Alectura lathami, assembly GCA_013399715.1. NCBI lineage: Eukaryota > Metazoa > Chordata > Aves > Galliformes > Megapodiidae > Alectura > Alectura lathami. Next base: position 242,584 of record VXAV01007828.1, on the reverse strand, counting down.
TAGTCACCTGTGCTACTTAATGAGAAAAGAGACCAGCTAAATTGAAATGGTTGAGTTTTGCTCCCAGTTTGTGGTCTCATTAGACAGCACTCCAAGGTTCATGAAGCATTTGTTTTTAACGTCATTCACACTGCTTCTGCCCCCTGTATCATGCAAAGTAATTTTTTTTTTGCAATTTTAATTCTGTTTTCCTGCTGCAGAAGTACCCAGTTAATACTTTATATACCTCGACCACTGCAATCGCTCTCTCTCTTCCTTCTGTGAATGGAAAAACACATCTCCACCGTCTCCATGAAAACTGTGTCAAGTCCTTCTGTGAGGCTTATGTCTGATACAATCCTTACACAGCTGACCCTGCTGGGAACAACCAGTTCTAGCTGTGAGCTGAGAGTACTGTTTGTCATTTGAGTTCTTTGTTGTAAATTGTATATACTAGTTACTACCATTTGCTTAATCCCTCTTACATTCTGTTTTTGCCCCATTGCCCCATTTGGCTCCTTTTTTCATCTGCTGCATCTTTTTGTAAGTTAGTACCAGATCTGATTTGTAACACAGGTGGATAGGCAGCAAGCAACAGTTTAGCAGTGGATTTCCATTTTCCTGTAATTCTATTTAGTGTCTAGGAGAGCACTGGCACTGCAGTCCTAATGAGAATCTGTTGTAATACAAATACATGGGAAATGCACCGTGTGCCAATATAGATATGACAAAAAAATAGTTTTATCAGTGGGTACATTTCCTTCTTTCTGCCTTGGCAAGGCGCTCTATGCAGGTACACAATATAGCACCTAGATGTGCCTGCAAACTGAATTCAGAGAAAACCTCAGCTGTCCTGCAAATATGCAGAGTAAAACATTTAGCAGTTATAAATGCATCACGATGAGTAAAATTTCACCATCAGTTAGCAACTCCCTTATTACTAAGCAAATACGATGTGTCTGATGGTCTGATTTAGGACATTTAGGACATTTAGTGCCCTTGATCAGCATTTAGGATCTGTTTTCCTTCGGTCTGTCCAATTTTGGATTTCTTTTTAGCAACTATCACCCTCACAACTTCCAAAAAGCTCTTTCCTTAGAAGGAATATATTTGGTAGACACATTTTGTGTAATATTCTCTACAACGACCAGTTTCTAAAAACAATTCTAGGTGCTTAATTTGAATTTGTTATTCAAGAGTTACAATAAAGATCAGAGAGATGAGTTTACTGTTACATAGACTTTTGTGGCCACATGCCTTGACTAGTCAGCGTGACATTCAGATGTAAATTCAGCAGTTACCAAAAGCATTCAAGCATGCTGAAATTACCTGCTGACTGCAGCCTCATGGAGACCTGTATAGATTATGTTTCATGAGACAACACTCAAATCAAGGTTTATGTTTGCAATACGAACATTGTTTTGAAGACTGGGAAAACAAGTTGCTCAACAAATGGTGGGCGACTGTACTCACATAAACAGTTTAATATTTCAGAGTTTCAGAAATGTTCAGAAAAAAAAGCTTTTAATTGATAATTTACGTTAATGTAGACCATAAAGTGTTTTTTTTTCTCCCACTAAGAACAAAGTGCAATCAATATGTCTGTTTAGAAATTGTGACTATCTACTCCTTAAGTTGTAATAAATAACAAACAATACACATTTGCTTTTGAATATGAACATGTAAAAGTGTTCAGTGTTTGCATATGATACAGCAACCAGCTGCTATTCTTAATCTTTTTCAAATCTGCTATGTCTCTTCTATGAATAAATAAGAAGCATCAGATATGATGTGAAAAATGCAAAGCATTTAGATGTAGGTTCCTTTTGGCTCCAACAGAGCTACATACACGAATAAAAGTGAAATGAGTTTTGAAGTGTTTTGCTAAATATGGCTGCAAGGCCAAAAACTGAAGTAAAAGGGCTTGCCCTATCTTCTCCATATTGCTCATCTCATGTCAGGATATTGGAAGATTCAAATTCCTGATTTGGTCACTTCTGGATATCTCAAAGATATCTGTAACATGAAGACACGAGTCTCCATATAGATTATTTCAGCCAGATGCTTTAAAGAGCAGACAGACAAGACACATCTGAACACACCTTCCTTTCCCTAGCATAATTCTCAGCATAAAGAAGCAGAGATGTTAGTGTAGATTTGGGTTATTCCCATGCCAGATCACAGTTTGGTCTTTTGTTACTGCTGAGGATTCACAGCATCATTCGTAGTCACACAGAGATCCAATCTAGCAGAAATGGTTTTCGTCTCCACTGTTGTAATCAGGTTCCGGTGTCTGGCTGCTCAAATGGCCAGGGACTTCCTCTGAGATCCCAGCCTACTTGGGCTGCTTACTGTCCACAGCGGGAATACTGGGATTCTTTGGGACTATCTGCTCCAGGACCCTGTCCAGAGCCTTCATTCTGGATCACTGGTTGTCACATACATTTCTAAGGTGTTTTCTCTTCACTTTCAATTTGTGTTTGTTTTCTTCTACTGTACTTTTGCAATTTAAAAAGTCATTTGTATCAACAGAATTATCTGTCCAATTCTGCAGCTTTTCACTGTTCAGGAAAATGTGTGAACACACAGTGAACACATTTATTTCGGTAGCACTTTCACTCTTTTTTGGTAGTACAGGAAGGATTTTTTTTTTTTTTTTTGGCAATAAATCACACTAGCAGAATCTACATAATTAATAGCTTGATGAATTTGAGTCAGAAAATTGGAATATCTCTCATCAGCAGAGCTCAGGGAAAAA
>VXAV01007828.1:226095-239720 GCA_013399715.1 Alectura lathami | reverse complement strand
GAAAAAAAAGAAAAAAGAAAGAAAAAAAGATGAACAGTTACTATCACCTGCCTGGTAAGTAAACATCATCCTACATCTTAAGTTCTTGATTTTCCACAACATTAAATGTCAGTCTCTTAATCAACTTGATTAGTAAAAATAAGGTGAGAAAGAAAGCCTAATGGTAAAGAAACGCTGAAACACTGAAATTCTACTGTTATGTTGCACAAATATGGCTCCAAATAGGTATGCTTTCTCTTGGGTTTCATCAGCAGTTTTGTAAACATCAGGACAGAGCACTTGATCTTGTGACGTCAGTGAATATCACAAGTAGCCTTAATAAGGAATTCTTGCTGTGACAGTGGAAGAGGCCAAGCCTCTCTTGGAAATTTAACTTAATATTTAGGGAGATAGATATTTCACTGGAACTGCTTTTTAGGTGTTTTGAATCATTTCTGCATTACTACTCTTTTCTCTTCTCCAGACAGCACGCTGTCTCTATATGTGGTTTCCCAGCTTTGCTTTTTTAATGAAACCACCTCTTGAAAAACAACAAGCTCTATTTAATAGCTGGTGCAGGACATTCTCATCTTGTACTCTTCTGGGTACAGTACTCATTGAGTCATGAGCACTGCAGTATCTTACAACAAACTGTCGTGCCAACTGTACCTACCTTGTTGTCAAGAACATTTTAGATATAAAATCAGACTGTTACTTCCATTTTTTTTTATATTTTGTTCATTCATTGTATTTCTTGTTTTGATTTGCTGTTCTCACCTGGTTAGAATTACAATAGGCAGTAGCAGTTTTCTCAATTATCCTGGTTTCAGAGAAAATTACATTATCATTACCAATTACTGTACTACACAAAGACTATTGTCTTTGTGAACACTCTTGCTGCAGGTATCCATTTGCCTACTGTTACTCAGATAATAAGAACTATCTTGAAGAATATATGACTGCTACTAAAAATATATATACTATTGAATTTTTACTTAATTTTTTTTTTTCCAAAAGCACTACCAGCTTTTCAAAATTTAGAAGGATGTCTGCCTCACGTTATCCTGAAAATTGTATGTATAATTTTTACCTGTTGTTTGCCACTTGTTTTCTTGGTGCAGGAACTACACTCTAGTGTAATGGGTATCCATGCAAAGTTTTGGAAGCAGAAGGCGGCTTCACAGGTAGCCTCCACAGGTTGGGCTGAACACAGTGAGTACACAACAGACCCACCACAGGACACAGGCAAGCCTGCCAGCAACACCAGTTGTGCCTCTATGAAACTTATTGGGCAAAAAATGCTGCACAGCAGCTGGGAGAGACTAACTCCCAGCTTGGAGGTGGAGGCGGTAGAAAAGTTGGGAATGAAGGACTCAAGCTGACCCTGGGAAGAACGTAGGGTGGAGAGGAAGAGCTTGTGTTTTTTTTTTCTCAATTTCTCACCATGCTACTCTACTGTTAATTGCCAGTAAATTAATTTTCCCTAAGTTGAGTCTGTTTTGCCCTCAATGGTGAGTGGTAAATGATTTCTCTGTTTTTATCTCAACTCTTAATCTTTTCCATCTAAGTTTTTCTCCCCCTGTCCTGTTGAGGAGGAAGAATGATGGCTGGATGGCATCTATCAGCCATCCTATGTCAATGCATCACATGCAGCATAGTTCATTAGGCCATGTGCCATAGTAAAACTTTCATCCTTGTTAGACTTTTTAGATGATAATATAGAATGAGCAGGCACTATTTACAATAACTAAATAACTGAAATAAAGGCTAAAAATTCCTGCATCACTACATCTTCACATTTTTCAAACTGCATGAGGAACAGTCAGCATAGTTTGTATCTGCAGTGTTCCTTGCGGGCAGGGATCTGAATCTGCAGATTATCCAGTTGGTGCTCAACAATGTAAACACAGTAATCTGTTAATAAAGTAAAATAAAATGCTTTAAAGTGTTTATTTGTTTCCATATGCTAACTTTAATTTCAGCAGTTAATGCATTTTGGAGAATACACAGAAACACCATTCTTGATAGACTCTTTTCTCTGCCAGTACAATGATTTATGACTTCTCTAGAGAAAATCCAAACATGGCATTGATGCTGCTAATAGGGGAAAATGGCATGAAATGATGTTCATAAAAAGAGTGGAAAAAGCTGTGAGAAAAGAACAATCTGCTTTCAGATTGAGACACCATTGGCAATGAAACTCAGATTAAAAAATGTTTACTTGTTGATCAAAAGTATTTGTATAGGGAATTCTTGAGTACGATCAAACAAATATGTTAAAATTAGGACAGCATATTCTATGCTCCTATTTATGTACTTTTACTCTCTATACTCTTTCTGTAATCACATTTCTATACTCCCACTCCTTCATTCCACCCGACTCCTACATGCACTGACTGTGGTGCTGGAGTTTGCTCTTTAACATTTTTCTAACAATAAGCCTAAGACTGGCTGGCTGCCAGACTACTTTTGTGAGTCAGGCAGATGTTACCCTGTCTTTATATGTTACTGTTGAGAAAATGTGTTTTTCCTTGGCTACAAGTCTGAAAAATACTACTTTTTTTCAGCAAACAGGATGTTTCCCTTAGTGTTTTCTAAACACCATCAAACGTAAACACACTGCTGTTAATTGCTAAAGTTGTAGTTTTCCAGCTTCCTATATCTGACTATAAGCTTGAGAAAGTTCAAGCACTACTGCAGAAACTTGACTGAGTCATCTGAGTTTTCTTGCTCTAAGAGAAGAAGCTTCCTTATCACTTTTTTGTCTACTTTTTGAATTCGGATTGTATTGAATATATATAAGGACTAGTAACAGCAGTTTTTTTCTTCCAAAGAACTGTACTCCTCAAGGTTCTTCTACAATAATACTAATAAACAATAATAAAAAATAATATTAGACAGTAGTTAATATTTTAACAATAATAAATAATAATTAAACAACAACAACAATACTAAATAATTATAATAAATAACAGTAATACTATTAAAATTCTTACATAATTTTCTGCTCCTTCCCGACTACTTCATCTAGCCAGATGTATCCAAAACTGTTTTATTTCAGGCTTTTTAAAGTAGATTGACTTTATCAGATGGATATTCTAAGCAGAGCTGTGTGACCTTTGAAGCAGCATCCAGCATAAAGTCAAAGACTCATGGTAAGTTTGGAGAAGGTAAATCTCCCCTGAAGGAGAAGTAATAACCAGAAAAAGAATTTTTATATGATTAAATCTGATTCTCCATTTTATTAAAAAGCCTTTCTGCTGTAATTTTGTTCTTCTGCAGATTCAGTACTGCTGAAATCACATAAACAGCTTTCCATAAAGTGTAAGCTAAAGGTGAAGATACCACAGAAGAAATATTTCCTATTCTATGCTCTGCTTTAAAATTAGTTCTTATAGGTTTTTATTCTTCTTGACTGAGGAAGCATAAGAAAACACCAGAACCAAAAACATGGTTCTATGCAGAAAGAGATAATACTTAACTGAGAACATATAGCTCAAGAGGCAGTTCAGGAAGTCATCAGCAACAGCAAGAGTAGGTCAATGGAAAACTTTGGTACCCTTAATAAGCATGTATGAGAAAAAGACAGAGGCATTAATGCCTTTTTTTTCCTCACTATTTAATAGTAATTACAGATCTTGGGCTGCCCAGTCCTCAAAACTAGAGGACCATAAGTAGGGGAGCAGTGGCTTTCCATCTGTGGTTACCAAAATTGTAAGGGAACAACTGTATCAGTTCAACATTCATAAGTTCGTGTAGCCTAACAGGATTGACCGCAGAGTGATGAAGGATTTAGCTGACATCCTAGCTGGAATCCTCTCTACAATTTACCAGAGGTCATAGGAGACTAGTGAGGTCCCTGCTGACTGATGGTTTCAGTAGACAAAAGAAGAGCAACAGATGTAATCTACCTGGATTTCCACAAGGCCTTTGACATGGTCCCACACCACATCCTTATCTCTACATCAGAGAGTTATGGATTTGAAGGATAGATCATTCCGTGGATAAGGAATTGGCTCAATGGTCGCAGCCAGCAAGTTGTGGTCATTGGCTCTATATCCAGGTGGAGGCTGGTGATAAATGGTGTCCCTCAGGGGTATGTCTTGGGACTGGTGCTCTTCAACTTCTTTATCAATGATCTGGATAGCGGGACTGAGCACTTCCTTAGCAAATTTGCTGATGGTACCAAACTGAGTGGTGCAGTTGATACCCCTGAAGGAAGGGATGCCATCCAGAGGGACCTGGACAGGCTGGAAAAGTGGGCCCACGAGAACCTGATGAGGTTCAACAAGGCCAAGTGCAAGGTGTTGCACTTGGGTCGGGGCAATCCCAGGTGTGTGTACAGACTGGGAGAAGAACTCCTTGAGAGCAGCCCTGCGGAGAAGGACTTGGGGGTTCTGGTGGATAAGAGGCTTGACAAAAGCCAGCAGTGTGTGCTTACAGCCTGGAAGGCCAACTGCATCCTGGGCTGTTTCAACATAGGGGCGACCAGCAGAGAGAGGGAGGGGATTGGCCCCCTCTGCTCCGTCCTTGTGAGGCCCCACCTGCAGTGCTGCATCCAGGCCTGAGGCCCCCAGCACAAGAAAGTTGTGGAGCTGCTGGAGTGGGTCCATAAGAGGGTGCAAAGATGCTCAGAGGCTGGAGCAGCTCTCCTGTGAAGGGAGGCTGAGGGAGCTGCGCTTGTTCAGCCTGGAGAAGAGAAGGGTCTGGGGAGACCTCTCTGTAGCCTTCCAGTACCTAAAGGGGGCTTACAGGCAGGAGGGATACTGACTTTTTACACAGGCAGGTGGTGATAGGACAAGAGGGAATGGTTTTAAACTAAAAGAGGGGACATTTAGATTAAATATTAGGAGGAAATTCTTCACTCAGAGAGTGGTGAGGCACTGGCACAGGCTGCCCAAAGAAGCTGTGGATGTCCCATTCCCAGAGGCATTCAAGGCCAGTTTGGATGGGGCCCTGGGCAGCCTGATCCAGTTGGTGGCAACCCTGCCGACAGCAGGGGGCTGGAACTGGATGGGCTTTAAGGCCTCTTCCAACCCAAGCTATTCTGTGATTCTATGATACTATGACTCTATGACACTAAATTGGGAGGTGCTGTTGGCTCACTGGAGGAACAGGAGGTCTTGCAGAAAGCTCTAGATAGACTGAAGCACCAGGCAATTAGCAACAGTGTGAAGTTCAGCAAAGGAAAATGATGGGTACCGCACCTAGGTTGGAGTAATGCCAGACACAGGCACAGACTGGGAGATGAGTGGCTGGAGAGCAGCTCAGCAGAAAGGAACCCTGAGGTCCTGGTGACAGCAGGCTCAGCATGAGCCAGCATTGTGCCCTGGCAGCCAAGGGCACAAACTGTAGTTTGAGGTGCATTATAGACAGCACAGCCAGTCAGCTAAGAGAGGTGATTCTCCTGCTATATTTAGCATTGGTGCAGTCTCACCTTGAATATTGCATGTAGTTCTGGTCTCTGCAATATAAAAAGCATGTGAAGGTCCTTGAAAGCATCCAAAGGAGGACAAAAAAGCTAGTAATAGGGCTGGAAGGCATGTCCTATGAGGAGAGGCTGAGGACATTCAAGCTGTCCTGTCTGGAGGAGGCCAAGAGGTGACTTTACTGTTCTCTGCATCTTCCTGAGGAGGGGAAGCACAGAGGGAGGTTCTGGGCTTTACTTCTGGTCACCAATGACAGAACAGCACAAAGTTGCACGAGAGGTAGTTCAGACTGGACAAAAGGAAAAATTTCTTTACCTTGAGGGTGGCCAGACACTGGAACAGGCTTCCCAGAGAGGTGGTTGATGCCCCAGGCCTGTCAGTGTTCAAGAGTCATCTGGACAAGGCCCTGAATAATATGCTTTAACTTTTGGTTAGCCCTGAAGTGGTCAGGCAGCTGAACTAGATGACCTTAGAATCATATAACCACAGAATTACTAAGGCTGGAAAAGACCCTTAAGATCATCAAGCCCAACTGTCAGCCCATCACCACTATGCCTACTGAACCATGTCCCTGTGTGCCACATCTACACATTTCTTCTATGCCCCCGTGAGTGGAGTCTACACCACCTCCCTGGGCAGCCTGTTCCAGTGCCTGACCACTCTCTCAGAGAAGTTTTTCTCCTCTTCTCCAGACTGAACAGCACCAGTTCCCTCAGCTGCTCCTCATAAGACTTGTGCTCCAGACCCTTCACCAACTTTGTTGCCCTTCTTCGGACATGCTCCAGGGCCTCAGTGTCCTTCTTGCAGTGAGGGGCCCAAAATTGGGTCCACAGCACTCGAGGTGCGGCCTCACCAGTGCTGAGTACAGGGGAACCATCACCTCCCTGTTCCTGCTGGCCACACTATTCCTAATGCAAGCCAGGATGCCTTTGGCCTTCTTGGCCACCTGGGCACACTGCTGGCCAGATGTGTGCCACATGTTCAGCTGGCTGTCAGCTACCACCCCCAGGTCATTTTCCTCCACACAGCTTTCCAGCCACTCTGCCCCAAGCCTGTAGCATTGCATGGGGTTGTTGTGACCAAAGTGGAGGACCTGACACTTACCCAGCAAGGAGTACACCTGTCCAAGCCACGGGCTGCCAGCTTCTCCAGGAGAATGCTGTCAGAGACACAGTTAAAGGCTCTACTAAAGTCTAGGCAGGCTACATCCACAGCCTCTCTCTCATCCACCAGGCGGTCAGCTGGTCATAGAAGGAGATGAGGTTGGTCAGGCAGGACCTGATGTTTGTGAACCCATGCTGGCTAGGCCTGATCCCCCAGTTGTCCCGCATATGCTGTGTGATCACACTCAAGATGATCTACTCCATAACCTTCCCTGCTACCAAGGTCAGGCTGACAGGCCTGCATCTCCCCGGCTCATCATTCCGACCCTTCTTGTAGATGAACATCTGAAGGCCCCTTCCAACAGAAGGAGACCTTCAGACCATTCCGTTCCATTCCGTTCCATTCCATTCCATTCCATTCCATTCCATTCCATTCCATTCCATTCCATTCCATTCCATTCCATTCCATTCGTCTCTTTGAAATCATACTGGCAGCTAAAAAAAAAAAAAATACATATATATGTTAGCAGTCACCAAAAGAGTACTGCAAACTCCTTGCCACATGGTATCTTCTTGTAATTCAAACCTTCATAACCCTGTGTGTTGTGGGTGCCATGTCCGGCTTTACTTTCTGCATTTCAAGAAGCACATAGTGGAATTAAAGAAAGTTCAGAGAAAGGCAACTAAAAAGATCATGGAAAACAACTGATTTGCAAGCATAAATTAGAAGGACCAGGATTCCAACTCATAGAAAATAGGCCTGACTGAGATGTGATTAAGATTTATACACATCTTAGATTAAGATATTTGAATTTTGGTTAGACTGTCTGAAATACAGTTAGGTTTTGCATTATTCTTGTCATTCTATTCTTCCATTTTTATTTAGCCTTATTTGGTTCTGAAAATGGAGTTTAATTTAGCGAAGAAGTGAATCTAGCTATAATTGTATAGTCCTGCTGTGATTTGATGGCAAAATAGAAAAAAAAAGTTATTGACTGCAGTTGTGTGACTGACATTCTAATACTTGTTGCAAAGCCTAAATCTCTTCATCTGCAATAGCTTTCACATAGTTCTGCAAATACTTTTAAACAATCAAACTTTGCATCACACTATAAAAATACTGTTCCTTGAACTTCTTACATAATGATTAATTTAAATTAATCACACTTCAAATGTACTTTTCAGTACAGTCAAACAAAGAATTCAAATATCAAATTCTTCAGCTGAATTTAGACAAATGATATTGATTGATATCATTAAGCAAAGAACAAGCAACATTTGCTGATATTGCTGATTTACTGTTACGATCATTAAGTATGTCACTTTCTTTCCTCAAAACACTTTTTTATGCAGTACAGCCATTCTTGTGGTCTACCTTCCTCAAAGACAGGTGCTAAAACAAATGTTTCCCATGGTGTGCTTCTCGAATATAGTGAAAAGTGTTTTGCATTCCAAAGACTTGAGTATTCTCTGCTTAATGTATTTAGAACTGTCCTTGTCATTACAGTATAGTTTATAATTTCTTAAGGTTGGGCTAAGAGAACGCAAGTTGACTCTTTTATTGCTTGTATATCTTATGCACTGTAAAAGTGAAACTTTTATATTGAAAAATAAAACTATCTTTCTAAACTAAAGTTCTATACTATTTTCTTTGGTTTTGGTATTACTAATTTTTGAAGTTTTCTTTCCTTCTTCTCTGATATTTTTATAACTTTTAGGAAGATTTTTTTTTTTTTTTTTACCATGTTGAAAAAATCAATGCCTGATTCAGTGCCTTGGCTAGATGTTTACAAAGTTGAGTGAATATCTCTGCTTTTGATGCCTAGGGCTTGCTGTCATGGTCGAAAACAGAGTTAAGGAAAAACGGAGTATTCCATAGCATATACATCATGGCACCCTGCTCTCCGGGAAAAGGGGAGGGGGGCGAGGGGGAAAAGCCGCAGTTTGCTGAGCTGCATTGGGCTAGCGTGGGGCCGCGCAGCGTGGGCAGGTACACACAGGTGCGGTGGGGCGGGTTCTGGCTCTGTAGGGTCGGGCTGGCGCATAGGTGAGAACTTGCCTTTTTCTGTAAGTTAATTGTTCTACTCCAAATCTTTTACATTCAAAGTTACTATTGTAGTAAAGTTAGTTACATCAACTCTCGAGTCCTACCTTTTATTTTCCTCTCATTTTCCCTCCTCCCTCCGCTGATACTGGCCGCCAGCAGCACGCCGGCAGCCTCGAGCTTGCTCTCCAGAGGGGGAGGGGAAAGTGAGCCACTGTTGAGAGATACCGAGGGTTTAAACCACAACACTTGCTTATTTGGGGAGGCTTCCACATGTATAATTTCCACACAAGCATTTTTCTCAGATGATGAATACAAAAGATGTCTTAGGAAGATCCTAAAAAGAATATTCATGATAAATAGCACTGCCGGTAATTTACCTGCTATATTGTTGTCAGATGAAAAATAACAAATATTTTACAGAGCATCTTCATGTATAATTAATTCTACATTAATGAAAACAGCACAAATATGTATTTTTAGTTTATAATAATAATTGACCTTCAGAATTTACTTCTTGTGGAATTTGAAGAGCTTCACCTGTATGAATAAGTTAAAAGAAAATTCTAGCTTAGGACAATTTTAATGCCTTTGAGAAATAGTAGAATTTGATTCAGATAAGAAAGACATGTTCTTTCCCTTACACTGAATTTAACTGAAGAAGAATGTAAGTTTTCATAAAATGGCCTCAATTGAACAGAATTATTTCCAATAAGCTACCTACAAAGAAAACGCTAAAACATAAATACCCCAGTAAAACAATGCTATTTTCAGTAATGGGAATATGTGATGAAACACTGTTGTCAAAATTAATCGTAAACCAGATTCCAGAGTGGGTTGTCTCCCCCAAAAACACCGACCTAAAGATCTAGACACACATCTCTCTGAAACTGAAAATTTACATGTCAGTCTTGATGGATGTTTAAATACACCTAGAAAACTGCAGAACAAATTACTTAAATGAAACATTAGTCCCTTCTTGGGAAATTATAGATCATCTATACAAATATGTGGCTATTACCTGAAAAAGAAAAAAAAAAAAAAAGTTTCTAAGTGTTTTCACAAAGTTCCAGAAGATTAAGCAATATTTTCTAAAAACATTTTCAATTTCTATGTTTTTCAGTATGAAATATTAATAAAAACTTACCTTGTGGGAAAATATTGTAAAAATAAATTTATCAGCCTTCTGTATTTTAATAAACTTTACTTCAGGTCAGAAAAAAATACATTTATCCAATTCCCAATGTATTTGTTGATCTTTTAATTCTCTCTTTTTGAAAGGAACTTGTTTTAGAAATACAAATATCTGGAAATATAAAATGTTCTGTTGTTTGCCCTAATAGCAAATTTCTCAAAATCAAAGAAACACAAAGAACGACATAAGTATGCAAAAACTCTTGAGTCCAAGCAAGCTTCATTTAATGTCTCAGGGGGCCATACTATTAACAGAAAATAAGAAGTCATTATACATTGAGTAAAATGTCAGATGTGACTAAACTAGTAATGATGGAAAGCTGAACAGAAGAAATAAATTTATTATTGTAATTATGTACTAAATATTTGATGATGAATCCAATTTCATTGCTTTCATTCGATGAAATTTAACTCTTCTACCACGTGTAGTTAAGTACAGCTCTGGTAATGAAAGCTGTGTAAGAAGTACATTCTGCTTCACCACGTGTAGACAGCTGCCTCTGCCTAATCTTCTTTGGGCCAAGGTGCATGGGCATTTGGATGGATGAAACACTTAGCTAGCTGTACAGCAGCAGTGCCAAGTGGTTCCTGTCTATGCCCCTGGTGAGATGTTTTATATTGAAAATTCAGTGTTGCATGGGCATTGGGGATCCCCCTGCAATACCACCTTATACATTAACGTTACAAAGCTGGAAGGACAGAAAGTGTTTGTCTTTTAAACCATTGAACTCCATGTGAGTGAGTCTGTTGTAATCCATACATTCCACCAGTAGACAGAAAGCACATGTGAAACCTATCCTAATGAAAAAAAAACTATTTCTCATCCTCCTTCAGCACTGATATACTGAAAACTACTACATATTTCAAAATTAGCATGGTGATAATACTGTTACTATTACTCACTCTAGCAGTTCAGGCTGTGCAGGTCTGTGTGGCCAATCAAAATACCGTGAGTAACTCTATGCAATGAAGACTAGAATGTGCTTCCCAAGCTAGGAGGAAATTTAAGGACAAGAACAGTTGGCTAAAAGTACATTATTTTCTTGCACATTCATTATATCCTGAATTTTACCCACTTAACTATCTATGTCAACAGAAAAACAAAACAATTTTTATATATATAGGCATGTATAATTACACAGATGCATGTTTTATGTAATGTACAATATGCTATATAGTACATTTTAGATAACATAACTTCTACATATACAAATAGAGTAAAGAATGTTGCTGTTTTTGCTCATGCCTTCTTTCCATATCCTCTGCACTCATTATTTTGTCATTTCCTAACTCTGAGGCATTGAAGTTCTTGGGTGATTTTCCACTGTGGCTTCTTGTATACATAATTTTCAGAATCAATCTTGAGGAATAATGATTTATTTTCTAGGATTTTTCTTCTGAGATGGTTGAAAAAGGTTTTTCTATACATATCTGGCAGTGAGGAAGAAAGAGACAACAAAATTGTACTGCATGCTGCAGAAACCTAGCCTTCTACTACAAAAAAGGAAGTAAATGGCAGGCAAAAGGAAAAACACCCTGTATCTACTAAAACAACTTCTGCTTTCCATTCAGTCTTCTTTACTTGGACTCAGAGCTCCCAGTCGATTACAACGAATGCTGATCTACAGAATATAACAGACTGTTGCTGCAGAGAGGAAAGAATGGAATTTTCTTGACCTATATCCATCCCAAGTTTTCTAAAACAAAGAACATTCACCCTTGAGGTATCACCATTTCTCATTTTCTCCTCAGTATTTTTCATTTCCATCCAGCCCAACTTTTACTTTCTCCCTTCCCTTCAGGCTGCCCGAAGCATATCTCCTTACCACTGCTTCAGTCTCCAGTGCAAACTCCATGTTTCAGGACCTGACGTGTAGTTACTTGTCATTAGATTAACTTATACCAAGTTTCAAGACTCTTTGGATCTCTCAGAGTGCCTTACTGTGTAAATTCACAGTGACCCAGTTTTTATCACTTGGCATGCCTTTGGATTGCCCTGATGTAGACATTGAGTTTTTGAGGTTTGTTTTAAAAATTGCCTGTGTGTTGAAGTGCCACCTCCTGCTGTGGTATGATGCAAATAATAAATCTTACTGTGATTCCGTCGTTATGCAACCATGAAGTTCCAAGAAGAACACGATAAAGCTGTCTAATGATGACACAAATGAAGTAATTATTTCCTGCTTGCTTTAAGCAAAAGATTTAGGGCTCTACCAACACATCCTCACTTGAGGAACATTGCATCAGAATCCCTCTCACACTTCCGGACACAAGCCATAAAGAACTGCCCTCACAGCAGCACTTAAAACATTTTCAAGTAGTTTCGGATATTCTGTTTTTGTCTTTTAGCTACTTGGCCTTCTGCAAAATAGGGGAAAACTGTTAGCCATTTAGTTTTAGAAGCAGACTTGAGAAAGCTAGGTAGAGAAGATTTTTTTTTTTTAATAAAAAAAAGGAAAGACAAAATGTTAAGTTGTTCCTTTAAGGCATACTATGTAATAAAGGTTAACGTAGAAGATCATCAGTCAAGTGGGATACATTCCAGTCCAGAAGTCCTCATAAAGCCAAAAGAAAATAGCTGCTGCCATCCATTAATAGGATTAACTGCACAGACTTTTTTTTCCTCCCTGTTGTCACTAAAAAACTAACATTGGCCATGGTGTGAAACTGACAAATGCTTGTAGCATTTAATGAGTTTAAAAATTAGAATTAGTATACATTGAAAAAAAAAACAAAGCAAAACAAAGAGCATATGGCCTAGAAAGATGAAGAGAAAAAAACAAACAAACACATAAAAAAGAAAAAAAAAAGTGAGAAAAAGAATAAGTTCAACAAATCCAGCAAAATGACGGACGGTGAAGAAGACGTCATTTGCAAAGTGACAGAGAGAATCAGTTTTGGAACTGTTCTGTACAGCAAAGACATCTGGTATCTCACCAAATCATTTCATATTTCCAATGACCTAAAACAGTAATGAGAAATGTTTCTAACTAGAAAAGCAAGGGTTACAGTCACAAATGCAAAATACAGGATGTCTTACACAAAAATAAGAAATCTAGCCAGAGAAAACACATAACACTACAGTAAAAATTCCAAGTCTCATTTTTTAATGCTTTGATGAGACAAAATATCTAAATATCTTTCACAATATTGTCTGAATATTGCTGTGCTGGCAACGACTGAACATGAATAAAAGAAATACAGCAAAATGGCTTGATCAAGACCTAGGTACACTACAATAGATGCTTTAACAAGCATGTTGTCTGTATTACACACTTTATAATACTACTCTAACTGCATAGATACTTAATAAAAAGCAAAAGAAAATAAAAAGCATTTGCCATTGCTGACTAATTTGGCTAATATACAGCAACTATTAAATTCAAGAAATACAGGAAAATGAGTTTAAAAATTCATTATACTGGAAATTATTAAAATTCATTACATTCCAGACAACTGGAATAGAATATAGCTTTTTTCTCATTTGCAAAAAGAGAAAGTATAGTACATACCCAGGTCACATAATACTGTATTTAAGGTTGAAGTTGTCAAAACCTGCCCATGTATTTTTTTTCCTGGACATCCAGAACAGTTCTTGAATGACAATATATCATTAAATCTTTTAATAGCTTACCAGCAATCCAAACCTTCATGCTGTTTTCAAAGCACACAGTGGCCATAGAAGGATTACTTCAGTTTGCAGGCTGTGAAAACCCCATGAGTGAGACTGTGGTGGGAACTGAGGTAGCAAAGATTCATCGTTACACACATGACAGCGGTCTAGTGTATAAAGCCCACGTTGAGAGTCTTCACAATGATTCACACACACAGAATTTTTTTGATGCTCCCTCAGCACCCAGCTCTTCTGGATGTTTA
>VXAV01007828.1:205279-223298 GCA_013399715.1 Alectura lathami | reverse complement strand
GGGTGGCGGGCGGCGCGGTCCCCGGTTCGCTCGGGCTCGGCGCTCTGCGTCGGCAGGGAAGCGCGCTTGGCGTGCTGCCTTGGTTGGTGGCATCACGGAACGGGTGGGAGGTGACATTATAACCGGTTATAACCAGGATGCTGGTTGCGCTCTGGAGATGAAAGCTACTGTGTTGTGCGTTGGTCTGTCACCTGAAGTCAGGATGGCTTTACAGCTGGTGGTCGCTTTCTGATCCTGAAGTACTGGGCTGTAATTTGCTCATTTCGGTTCCTGTGACCACAGCGTGCTTATTGTCTAACGCCAGTAAATCAGAGAGCTGAAATAAAAGGGAGCAGAGGAACTAAGGGCAGCGTTCTTACAATTTCAGTCATTCAAATATTAATATGATTTACTAGTTATCCTAAGTTACATTCTTCCAAATAGTGGTCATCACATGCCTGTACATATCCAGTAGTTCTTGTCCATACAGAATGTTTTGGAGGATTCTTGAAGCTTTCTAATCTTTCATGCGAATAATGTTTGATATCTCGTGTGGGATACTTAGTGTTCTCTTGAGCCAATTCCCCACCCCTTGGGGGTGGGGGGGGGGGAACTTGCAGGTCCTGTACATATTCTGACAAATATTCTTGAGACCGTGGAATTACTCTTTCAAGACCTGCGCTACAGAAGTGTTTCGAGGTTCTCCTTGGGAGTCCATGATGGTTTGCTGCAAGAGCACTGTACTGTAGCAAGAGAAGTGCAAAAATTCACTGGGATAAATATAGGAGATATGCCAAGGAAAAAATGTTAACTGATGAAAACACTCATTTTATTCATTATTGTGGGAATTTAGACTTTTGACTGAAGTTTCAGAGAAGATCACAAGTAGTTCTGCTTGTAATAGTCCTGTGATTCTGCTGATTTTGGGCCAGGAGGCTTTAAAGTCTTTCAGAAATCAATGACTAAAAAATTAAGTGTTCAGAGGAAAGTGAGAACTTTACAGCAGTTAGAGCTTGCATTTTGGATCTTTTGTAGTTTGTGTGCACCGTTTATTTGAAGAGTAAAATGTAGGGGTTTTGTTTGTTTTCTCTGTATTCAATGCTTGCACATTGTAGGCACTATTTTAAGACATCAGTGTTCTAGCTGCCGTATTGGAGAGGTGTATGTGATATGTGTGCACATGCTCACATTTTGGGTATGCATGCTGAATTGACATGGTGTTGCTAAATCAGTTTTGTGTTGGAAAAAGTTGATATCTTTTTTCCATATTTTACAGGAGTATTTATCAGCGAGAAGAAATGATCGACTCAGTCAAAATGAGAAGACAGTGCATGCTGGATTTCTACTCACACTATGAACATCTTTGTGCTGTTCAAGGCTCTGTCCCGCTGAAAGCTGTGAAAGCCAACCTGACTCAGGGTGCCCTTGATCTGACCGTAGATCGCTTCAGAGCTGCTGACTGGGCACCGCTTTTGAAGGCTGTTAGGCATGATAAGACTCTGACTTCTATTGGAATAAGAAGTTTTCATCAACACAGTCTTGGAGAATCAGGTGTGTAGTGATGGCTCTAGAGGATAAATAAGTTGACGCTTATAGAGTTCATTGTGTAACACTTTGTGTGATTAAATGCATTGGAAGGGGAAATTGTAGCATTCGAGAAGCTATTTAAGAACAGCAGCAAAAAAGGTGGTGTGTGATTGTGATTGCTTTTAAATCAGTAGGGTCTTGATGTTGCCACTGTAATTTTTATTGTTTACTAGGTGCTGAGAGATACAAAACTTACTTTAGGAGGAGAATTCCAGCAATTCGATCAAAAGACTTGGCTGGTCAACTATGCAGAGCTGTCAAAGGCTGTCTCAGTGTCTCAGATGTACTGAAAAATTTGGAACTGCAGGGTTTACTTCTGAGAGAGAGGGATTTAATACTTTTAACAAAGGTGAGAATGTGTTAGTGTACAAATAAATGAAAATGTGCTTAGAACCTAGAGAAGCAGCAACTAAATTTTATACGTTAGGTGCCTCCTTGTCTGTAACAAATACGTCTTTGTTATCCACAGTATGAATGATTCTTTTGACACATTGAGTATAACCTGGTCTTGCTGCCAAAACCTGCCAAAATCATGCAACTTTCCCCTGCCCTGATTCATGAAGGCGTATGAGAAGGTTATTTACAACATCTCATTGTATATGGGGGCATGTAACTTTTGCTTGTGATTGAGGGTGCATTTAATGTAAATGACAGAATAAAAGCTATGAGACACCAAGAAGATTAAAACAGGTCTCTAAAGATGTGTTAATTAGAACAGTTCTCTAGTTCGATTGTGAGTTGCTTTTAGGAAAGGAGATGGTGCTTGTTGCCCATAGGCTAGGCTCCCCATGTGTTTAAAAAGATGAACTGTCTTAAACTGAGGTTTACAGTGAGCCGTGACCTTCCTCCCGGCTCTCTGAAGCTTATTGTAGGGAATGCAAAGTGTTCTGAGGAGTTTGGGTGACTTAGCCTTTTCTCTATTGGTATTTTTACTTTTTGAGTCAGTAGAAAACATTGTTTTTATTCTGAAGGGCTTGGCCACAACTTCCTCGCTGGAGAGGATTTCTTTAGCCCACTGTCCAATTGGAGATGGAGGATTAGAAAGTAAGTTCAGAATCAAAAACGTGTTGTTATACTTCTCTTTCTTATAGTGCTTTAAGTAGCAACAGTTTTAAGGTATTTCCATTCCTGTTCTAAATCTGCTTATAGTGATTAAAAGAACAATATTAACTTTATTTTACGTAATTTTAATTGGCAAATTGCTAAGCCAGTTAATAATAATGCTTACAGTTTTATTTCCAACAGTTGTAATACTTAAGTTTGAGATTAACTTTCTTGGTCATGTTTATGCAAGTAAACTGAAACAAAATGATAGAGCTTGTTCAGATAATCTTTGCTAAACACGCTAAAATATTTAATTTACAACAAATTAAATGCATTTAAAATCTACTTTGTATTTCAACACCAGTTCTTTGTCATGGCATTTGCATGTTAAAGTTGATTTTGATTCTTTATGTGATAGTGAAAAAATGCATGTTTTGCTAACCTGGTTATGGTGTGTGTAGTTAGTATCCATCTTTTTTTTTCAGCAGTCTGTCAGAGTGTGAAGAATTCAGCTTCCATCAGATATGTAAACTTCACAGGGTNATAGTAACTAAATTCAGCTTGTCACAAATCAAATAGTATCTTTTATTTTTTTAATTTTATAATAAAAGCAATACCGTTCCATATATTGTATGGAGCTCAAAGAACAGTTCATGGCTTGCAATCCCTTCAAGAAGAGGATAATCTCTAGCATAGCTACCATAATGCATTCTTTAAAAAACAAAAACAAACAAAAAAAACCCCTGCAAATTGTTTCATTGCCACATGAATGTTTAATGCCAAACCAATTTCACTGTAATGAGTTTTGTAGACCTCCAAGTGGACATCTGTTAAGACTAAGTTATTTGGTACTGCAGGAGGTGTAAACATCTTAATATATTACATATGCAATAACAAAGGAAAATGTTCTGATGAGCAGTGGGAAAAGTACAGGCTGTTCTGTGTAACCCATGCCACTTGCTTGTAATAGGACTGAGCTCAAGGAAAGCCATATGTATACTCTGGAAATATGTTCTGTTAGCATCCTGTTTCAGGTGTTTCCCCATAAATTAACATGTAATGGGTTTGGATAATGAATAACCGAGTTGTCATTTTAGGCAGTGGAAGTACAGACCTGCTTTTCCTTGTTGTTGCTATGTTGTTCCCTGACTCTGAATTTAGAATTAGTTAACCTGTGTTGCTGAACACTTTTTTTTCAAGCTCTAACCCATCAAAGCACTTTCTGAGCAGTGTATGTGGTGTTAAGTGTGTGAATAGTCCTTCTGAAGGTTATGAAATCGTATGCAAAAGAAGCTTCGTTTATGATGTGGGACTTAATACGATATTTCTCAATAAGCACCCTCTAAAGAAATAACAGATCTGGCTGTCTTGTTTTTCTTCAAATGAGGATTAGGGCTGTGAATGACATCCGTTTTGAGGACTGCTTCTTTCATCATTGTCTCACATGTTCCAAAATGTATGAAATATTCTTATGCATTGGGTAAAAATAATGAGATTGAGTTCACTGTTTAGAAGCTACAAATGAGTAAGCTTGTGACTAGCACAATATTCTAATTAATGTTAACATTGGCTTGCATGAAAGCACAAAATTTCCTACTGTATTATGTCCTGCTCTGGATGCATTGTAAGTGTCGGTAAGATGTTTAGGGATTTCTATCCACATTTAATAACTTGCATTGCAAATGGATGATGAGAACAAACATGACTTAACTGTAATGTTTAAGAATTACCTGTATTTCTTGAACTCAGAACTAATACGAATGTGTTTCTTACACCAACACCAATCCATGAAATACCAGTTATGAACTACTTGTTATTGCTAATGGCTTTGTCTTTGCACTTGGTAACACTTTCTTTGTTTTCAAAGCACCAAGCAATGAAAAGACATGGTGAAGCCTGGGCTGAAAGCCTGCGTTACAGGAGACCTGACCTTGACTATATGACAGGCTTGAGACGCATTACTTTCAACTGCAACATGCTTGTTGGAGACAGAGGAGCAAGCACCTTTGCAGACTGTGTAGGGGAGGACCTGTGGCTGAAAGGTATTGTGCAATTCTGACTCTTAAGATGTAGCAGAGGCAGGCAGAAAATATAAAGTTGTTTTTTATAGCAAGTGTAGCCAGTATTGTAATTCCCTATTTATCTAGGAAAGAACAATCTCTTTCGGAAGAAACTTCTTTCCTCTTCTTTCCTAGTTAGTGTTCAAATACTGTTGTGTCATCTGGAAGCGTCCTCCAGTGTACTAGAGAAGTAATTAGTTCCACAGAACATGTGTATGAAATGACTGATACTGATGGTACCAGCCAGAGCGTTCTGCACATGGAGACAAAGAAAACAATTTCAGTACTTAAGTCTAGGTGTACATACAACATGCGTATTGGTATAGGAAGATCAGGTTAGAGATTACTTCAGCAAACTGGGCATAAGGAAATCTGGACCCTGATGATCACCCACAAGTGCTGAGGGAGATGCCTGTGAGTTCACTTGGTTGATCGTGGTGACTGGGAGAGGTGCCTGAAGACAGGACGAGAGCAAATGTTGCTCCTGTTGAATTTCAGGAAGGGCAGAAAGAAGGACCCAGTGGACTTGAGGCTGATGAGCCTTGCTTTGGTCCCTAAGAAGGTGGGAAAGTGCTGCCATCTAGAGGGACCTCAGCAAAGTAGAATGCAGTTCAGTCAAGGGAAGTTTGAGGTCTTGCGCCTGGGAAGGAATAATCCCAGGCACCAGTACGTGCTGGAGGCTAACTGACTGAAGTGTTGCTAGTAGCTTGAGGGATGTGATCCATCCCCACTGCTCAGCACTAGTGAGGCCACCAGACGTGGAATAATGGGCTCCTCTGTACAAGAGAGAGATGAAGCTACTGGAGAGAGTCCTGCAAACGGCCACTAAGATGTACTCATAGGAGTATATCTCCTATGAGGAAAGGCTGAAGAAACTGGGACTGTTCAACCAGGAGAGAGTAGTCTAAGGGCAGGTGTCACCAAGTTGTATAAGTATCTGAAGGGAGGCACTGAAGAAAACAGAGCAAGGTTGTATCCAGTAGTGTCCAGTGGCAGGACAAGAGGCAGTGGGCATAAACTGAAGCATGGGAGATTCCATCAGGAGCAGTAAGGACAGACTTTTTACTGTGAGGGTGACTGAGCGCTGGCACAGATTGTCTTCAAAAATGACCTGGATGGGTGGCCCTGCTTGAGCTGGTATGCTGGGCAAGGTGACCTACACACATCCCTTCCAACCTCAGCCGTTCTGTGATACTCTGCGTGCATAACAGGGAATAAACTCCAAAGTCGTGATAGGACCATTTAATGGTGACAGAATAACTTACTGATGTGCACAAGCAGTGGTCTTGCAGAAGCATTGACTCAGACTGTTCAGATTTAAGTTGTGTACTTCTACATATTGTGTTACATTGGACAGCTCAATTAGTTGGTGTCTAGAAATATTACATCTACTAGGAATTCTCAGTCACAGTGACTTACCTGTGGTTTTCCTTGTGTATTCCTTCCTTTGCAGTTATTTGCAGATCAACATTTAGAAATAACTGCTAATATGGGTTTAATTTTCTAGTTTTCACTTCTGAAATTATTTATTTGTTTTCACACATGGCTGTTACTGTAACATTCTCTGTTCATGCTCTGTGAAATAGAGGTTTCAGCAGGTGTGGGTTAAATTGTGTTAGATACTTACCGCAAGTTATGCAATTGAATGATTTTTTTTTTTTTTTAAACCTCCCTAAACATTCTAGCACTTGATTTACAGCAGTGTGGAATATCCAATGAAGGAGCGAGGTCATTATTAGAAGCTCTTCAGACTAATACAACATTAGTAGTACTTGATGTAAGAAAAAATCCATTAATTGGTATGTATCTGCATCTGCCTTTGTCTTATTCTTTGTAGACTTTTTTTTTTTTTTAGTAATTCCAGTGGGGGAGGAAAGTACAGTGCTTTCAAGGAAAAAAAACTGCAATAATATTTTACTAATCATTTAAAACTGGGTGAAGGGAGGAGGGTAAATATGAATTATTCAGCAATCTGTTTGCATAAATACTTGTCTCCTATGGGAAGTTCTTAATAAAACATCTTAATTCATTCTAGATCACGTTTTGATGGAAAACATTGTTGAAAGAGTTCTTATGAATGGAAATAGCGCTAATTCAGAGGTATGTACTAGGCATTTTAGAGTGGGTTTTTTGTTGTTGCTGGTATGGCTTTTTTTTTTTGCAAGGACAAGTTTGTTCAGAATGCATCTAATGCAGCTATTCTAGTTACAAACAGAAAGGTGATTCTAAGGCGTTTAAAAAAAACAAAGTACTATGAGTAACGTGAACTGTATTGGGCATTTTATATGATAGAGCGTAGTAAAAATAAGACACCTATTTCATTGGAAGAGTGATAGCAATATGCGTATACTGCAGGAACTGTAGAACAAATAAGGTTGCTGAACTGCTGGAGAGGTTTGTAGAGCATATGTATTTATTAACACATTAATAACAGCTGTTCTTTTGATAATGGAATTCATAATTTAAATTTTAAACCTTAATTTATTTTGAAGTGTAATATTGTCAATAATTTACACAGTCACTTTTTAAGTTACTGAAGACTATTCTTTCCAATATTAACCATCTAAGAAACCATAGTTTAGTTAAAAGTACAACACACTTTGCCATCTTTGTCTAATACTCTGTACAGTGTTTATAGTAACTTGCATAAAATATCTGGACCATTTAAATACTAAGCCTTTTGTTTATAACATGGAAATCTGATTCAGTTGCCAAAGGAGCCAGCAAGCAGATGAGTGTATGCTTATTCTTGTTTTCTGAGAGCTGCAAGTTCTTGTTCTGGAACTTACTGCCGCTTCTGATTTGAAAAAGCTTGAAAGTCAGAGCTGTGGTTCTGTGGGGAGAATCTAATGAACTGTGAAGCTTGTGTGTGGCATTCTGAGAATTAATACGGTTCTCCGTTGTAATATCTTAAAGACTTTCTGGAGGAACTGTTGTGAAACAGTACTCGTTCTCCTTAGCGGATGCGGTCAACACTTGTAAAATGTTGCAGGTGTGACATGGAAATAGCATCTGCTTGGAGAGTATGTAGCTCAAGACAGATGGAAAGTTGAACAGTGAAAAGAAGCAGCTCTCTGGGGAATCTCCCGTAAACTAAGAGATCACTCTACTTAAGACATTTGTTTTATATTCATCAAGGTACTGTAGTGTCTTACGTTTTACTGGCAATGCTGATAGCCTTGCCTGCCAGGTTAACTGACACAAATAAAAAATGACTAATCAGCAGCTTGCTAGATAACAGCCTCTTCCACAAATTAGAACACATCAGACTGGATCTATTATTTCATAAGCTTTGCGGGTTGTCTGTTGTGAATAGCATTTGCTGTTTATCATGGGAGCACTGTAGGCACCCAAATGGGGTGGCATGTTGGGAGATAATTCACCTAACTAGCCAGATGAATGCAAACTTTTGATGTTGTGGATGGTATTGTTTTGAAACGGAAACATTTACTACCCTCAGGATTTGCACTTGTTTTTAAGCTCAGTTACATAAACCTGAATATTATGAAGAGAAAAACAGTTGAATTTCTTGAAGGTAATATCTTTGTGTGTTCAATACTGAAAGTCGGTAGTGTGGGTGCTTTATGTTTTGTGTAGGTTTTAGTGTGTTCTTCTGTTTGTTATTAGCAATCAAAACCCAAGGAATAAACTTAAATTGTCAGGAGTATCATCACAGAATCATAGAATGGCTTGGGTTTGACCTTAGCAATCATCCAGTTCCAACTCCCTGCCGTAGGGGTAGTAGCGTGTTGCTTCATAAAGAGGAGTTAAGTGGTCTTTTGGTTGTAAGCTGTGCTAACTACAAGAGGTGATGTCTTGGATGTCACAAATAGCCTCCAGTGTACTGTTACTGCTTACATTTTACTTGTGTCAAGAGCAAGGTCAAGCTGTAGACAAGGTAAAGCTTGTATAAGGATTGTTTGAGACTGAAGTTATTTCTTAAAAAAAAGATTGGGGGGAAAGGGTCTTGCCCATGATAAACCTGTGCCAGAATTGGTTGGCTAGAGCACAGTAATTGCATCTTCCCTGTGCGTTGGGTGGGAATAACTTCACCTTGCTGTTCCTACCATTCTGATGTGCATTGTAGGGCTGTCTGAAATAACCTTTGCATTAGTATTAACTGAGTTTCTTTCAGCGGCTGCTTCGGCAGTGAACTTTGTACTGAGTATGCACACTGAAAACTAAGTGACAGTGCAACTTGATTATCTATGTGGAATAATAATAAAACTTTAATTGGCAGAAGTAGAACTTTTTAAGAGTAGAGCAGTTGCCATAAAGAAGTTTGGAATACAGCAGTCGCCTTTGGTTATCGTTGTCCTGATTTTAGTTTGGTTGTTCTCTGTAAGGATGCTTTTTTGTTAGAGGCAGTGAAAATTAAACTTCATATTTTTAAAAATACTTTATTGGTAACATAAAATCATGTTAGTTAAGTGTTTATTACTCTGGAGAGCTTTTGGCCTGAGCTAGTCATTCCTAGCAAGCCAGTTTTCTGTAGAGAATGAAAAGCAAGAGCCAGAGTTCCCTTTCTATAGGGTTGATGCCATTTTTTTACTATAAAAGGAGAAGTGTTTTGTATGGGACAAAGCAGAGTATTGGACTGTATATTACACTGGTGTTCTGGGAACACTTACTGATAATGTAGCATTCAGACTTGCACTGAATCTATATTTGAGTTGGGGCCCTGCAGAATTTTTGATTTTCCTTAGTTTTACAATTTATTAAGTTATCTGTAACAAGCAGTGGTCTACATGTATCTGTCAAAAAACAAAGGAAACAAAATAAACCATTTAGTCTTAAATAAGCATCTCTTTAAATATCAGCTACTAAAGTAACTTTTCTTTCTTTAAAAAAAATAATAAATCCAGTATAAGTGGCTGACTTCCCCGTCTTCCAAGGATGCTTTGAAAGCTAGACCAAAGAAAAGAACTATTGTCCTAGGAAGTGGTCGAAAAGGAAAAGCTACTATTCGTGTTGGTAATATTGTCTTTATTTTCTTTGAGTACTGTGAATTTTGTTTACAAAATGGTGTATTAATGTTTAGGAACTTACAAGATGTATAATGTGTCTAAATGTGTCCTGCAGAATACCTTTCTTCAAAGAAAATTTAATTTGTTCTTAATCGTATCTTCTACCGTAAGGAGTTTCTATAGCAAATTTGCTCTTGTTTTTAGTGCTGGCAAAACTATAAGATGTACTGACTTAAATATGCTGAAGCATCATGCCCATAATTCTGAGTGCATCCTCTCCACAAGCGTTCACTTCTAGGATGTTTGATAGTAGTAAGTTGCTTTGTTTTTCTGGTGTTATAGCCTTTCAGTAGCAACTATCTGCTGCCAAAACAAACGAAAATGATATTTTTTTCGCTGACGTACAAAATGTTGTAATTTTTTAAACTTTATGTAAGCCCATTATAGTTTTGTTAACATAGGCATTGTGAATATTTATGACTAAGTACTGGCAGCTGCAATATTCTGTTTCTCAACAAGTTACTGAAAATTTCAGTGTAATGGATTTGGCTGTCTTTCATCTTTGTTTGCTCCAGTTATCTGGAAGCAGAGAGGTAAGCATAAATCAAAATCTGTTTGTACCAATAAACTCTGGTGATCAGGGTGATGGAAAAAGAAAATGCCTTACTTAACTACAGGATTCAGGGAGGGAGTCCTAGTATTTAAAAAACAGAACAAACAAAAAACAACAAAAGCCACCCCACCAGCTTCTTACCTGTCTTGTTCACTTATAGAGAATTAACTGAAGTATAGGACTGTAGTAATGGTATTCTACATTTCTGCACCATAACAAAGTTAGTTTTTTCATTGATTGTTCTCAAAGAAGCAGTATCTTGAGTCCCCTCTTATTTAACAGTTTTCTGGGCTTGCTAGTTTTACTAATATATAACCTGAGGTAGAGTGATCATCTAGGCATTTATTCTGAATCTACTTTGAGTTATAGCACATGATTTAAACAATAACAAAAGGCTGGACTAGTGGATATGACTTTTCATTATTATACCTCTTAAGTGGTGACATTGCTGGTGGTAAGTGGAGGTGATGGACAATGAATACCAGCTTTAAATGCAGGCATCTTGCTGATTAAAAAAGACAATGCTTTTCTTACTAAAACCACTAGAGGGCAAATGGAAGCACATGTGTAGGCTTATTTTCTACATGAACCCTTTAAGCTCCATCTTCATGTGACTGAGTTGGTTATCTGAAGTTACTAATGTGAATAAACCCCTTTAGCTGTGAAACTTTGCTTCCTTTTCTGGCATAACAGTTAAACATACCAGCAGTATGCAAGCAGGTTAGGTGGCCACGTCTCCTTTTGAGAAGCAAAACAGAAGTTAGTTCTTGAGCGCTTCAGCAAAATAAGATTGAAAGGTAGATTTCCTGCAGTCTCTATTACTACATTGGAGATTTCACTTACCAACAGCAAGCTGTGACTTCATGTGTAAATATCTCGTTATAATGAATTCTCTTTAATTCCATTCTTGCTGTTAAATACAGGATTAACATCTAAAAAGTCTGTGAGTCCTGGGAAGAAGAATACATCTGTGAAAGACAGCTATTCACCAAAACCACTACCACCGGGTACAAACGGCTTCCTTCCCTGGCGCACTGCAGAACGTGCAAAGAGGTGCAGGTGAGTCTTACCACAACAAGAAATATTAAAGCATAACAACTGCATGATAAATGTAGGAAGGAGCAGTGTTAGTTTAGTTTTTTTTTTAATCACACATTTGAAAGTTATATACAAAAATTTCACACTATATCCATATTTTTTTTTTGCCTACATAATTCTTTGAGAGTGTTAAAAATCCAGTTCAAGTAAGTTTTAAAAATATACACTGTATATCCAGGTGTACAAAACAAAAGCTTTCTCATTTGTTCTCTCGTTACCGATGATTTATCAGACTTATCATAGCTGAAAATGTAATTTATGTTTCCAGCCTCATAGTATAGTTGATCTGGCATCCAGTTCGAGGTGTCTAGATAGCCTGCCCATCCTTCCACTTTGTCTCCCTACTTCTGACATAATTGGTGTTATCTATGGTGTCAGCTTTATCTATGAATTTAAGGAAAGAATTAATTAAAAACACTT
Organism: Alectura lathami; assembly: GCA_013399715.1. Classification (NCBI taxonomy): domain Eukaryota; kingdom Metazoa; phylum Chordata; class Aves; order Galliformes; family Megapodiidae; genus Alectura; species Alectura lathami. The sequence continues at coordinate 211,530 of VXAV01007828.1, read as the reverse complement.
GGAAGTTTTAGTATTATAATGTTTCTGTTCCAGCAGGTTTTTTTTTGGGAAATAAAATACACTCATAAATGGTGTTTAAAAAACAAACAAACAAAAAAACCAAAAAAACCCACTTACGTATTCCATAGACCTTAGCTGCTCAAAATAGAGGTTATCTAAACAAGCAAACAACAACAAAAAATCTTAACGCTCTATCATAAATATTTATTAAACATTTTTCAAAAATTCTGGACACCAAATTCTTCTGACTTTACGTTGTAATAAACTAAGCAATTTATCTATTGTAGGTCTTGTTAGCATCTTATAATGCTGCCCTGAGTCATGATAAAGTAGGAAGAGTAGTAGAAACGAAATGAAGATGCAGGGAATGTTAAAGGGATGCAGTAAAGCGTCTGCTCTTTTGACTCATTGCATCAACTGTCCTGGAATCCTGTGTTTGGAAATGGAAGACGCAATGATGATATCATAATCTCATTTTCTCAAAAGTGGTTTTTCTTCTGACTTTTTAGGGGAGGGGCAGTGGACAGTACTAAAGAGTTACCAGTGAAGATTCAGGTACTTTCTGACTAATATGAAGGTTTGTTTAGTAGATGACTGCCTGTAGAAAGATGTGTGCTTAGCAGAATCTTACTGTCTAAAAGTTGAGACTGGAACATTTTACCTTAAGGTTTCTCTGTCTCACAGAAGTATATTTTACTTCAGGATTTGGTTGAAACTTGGAAACAGGAATAAATTAACTATCAGTGTCACTATCTTTCTGGTTTTTTAGCCCTACGAGCAAGCTGGGTTTGAGTATAGGCACAGTCCATGCAGAGACAATAAACAGCATTAGGGTTTCCCCCTTCCTCTCTCTTCCTTCTGCTTTTGGATTACACGTTATTGTTTGAAACCTTCTGGGAACCTACCAAGTCTGCATGTGCGTAGTGGGAACCTCTTTCCTCCGTCACCATCCCATTCCCATTACCTCCCAGCCCTCCCTTCTTCCCTGCCCATCAGGGAAAATCTGGAGAAGTGTATTCATGTATACCAGAAGTAAATTTGCTCACAGAAGGGTCCAAAGATTGCTGCAGCCAGCACACTTATGGTCTACTTTGGCATAGCCTTCCCAGAAGCTGCAGTCCATTGGGAACACCTGCTGTGGTGTGGGCTCTCCATAGGTTAGAGTTCTTCTTGGCCCAACCATCTGCTTCAGCCAGAGGGTCCTCCCGAGGCTGCAGCTTGGATGTCTGCTCTGTCATGGAGCGCTGCTTCTTCGTCTGACCTTATTCTCTCAGTTTCTCACTGTTTTCTCCTGTTCTTTCCTGTGGTGTTCTTCTGTTCTCCTTAAACATGGTTTCACAGAGGTACCACACACGCGGTTCTCATGTATGCCGTGGTGGAGCCAGCTGGATCTAGCCACGTCTGGCACAGAGCAGCACCAGAGGCTACCCCTGCAGGCCCCCACTACTAAAGCCTTGTCACATGTACCCAAGATACACACACACAAATGTTAGATGGTATTAGGCATATTTATTCCAGAATGGCATGATGGGGCAGGCTGTGGGTGCATTTTAATGGGCTTTGGGAAAAGATTGCATTTAAATGAGTCTTTTGATACTATTTAGTCTTTGATTTTATTGCACAGTTTAATGCCGTGGATGGGTGTGCTTTTGTTTTCTGATACAATTAGACAGGTATTCCTGTGAAAGTGGCAGTAGAAAGTGCTTCAACATCTGAGACTGAAGAGACAGAAGATTTAGAAGATGTTATCCATCATCCTGATTTGACAAAATCACTTGATAAGATTAGTGTAACAAAGTACCAACGGTTCCAGGTAAGAAGCATGTTCTTTGCCTTCAGCTTCATAAAGACTGATAATATCAATTTAGCTATGTTTTATTCAGGAAATTATGATTAAGCTAATAACCAGTCACAGAGTGCTTCTTGAATATATTTTAACTATCCTGGATTGTTGCACAGGCTTCCATTTCAAAAAACGTGTGTCAAATGTTCAGTGGGTTCCCAGCTTCTGAACAGTGCCAATGAAGATGTCTATGCTATGAGCATTTTGCCAAATTAGGGTCATAATAAGGAAGAGTTACATTTAATGCACACAACTTCAATATGCATAACTTCTGTGTTCTGGTCTTGAATCGTGGTTCACAAATCCTTTGATTAGTGTTACCTCTTGCAGTATTGCTTCTAAGTACTTTATTTAAAAATACATTTTAATGTCATTTCTAAAACTAAAATATCATAATAATTGTTTCATAAAAATATTTTAAAATAATTGAAGGTGTGTTGTAGCTCCATTTTATATTTGATCTTTGTAACGAACTTCTTTTTCATTTGCTCTTCATTATTCCCTCTACTTTAATAGCTCTAAAATTTAAGAGGAGTAGTGAGGCTGACTATTACTGCAAATGTCTTCACAGGGAACATCCTAATGAAAGGAAGGGAAAGCAAAGGGCATGTTTCAGTGGCTCAGTAACACTGCTGTGATAATCTAGCACTGTGGAAAAATAACATGCTCAGGCAGAGTAACTGGATTGTATCTCAGGTGTTAGGATTTGAATTTTGGATAGTGAAGCTGCGTTGTCTCCAAATGAATATTGCTTAAAATAAGACCTGCAGTCAGTCTTGTTTTTGTGGTGGTTGTTGTAGAGCATCACCGCGGGTGGATGAACTGTTTGTGTGTGTAAAATCTAGGACCACAGAGTTGTCTTTATATGGGCTGTAGTGAAGTTAAAACTCATTGCAGATCTATACATAATGGCAAAGTTATGTTAGCTTAGAGTTGATGGGAAAGGCAAAATGACTGTATGAATACAGTGTAAGTAGTTCTGTGTCTGTTCAGCTAACGTGCCTTTTCTTTAGGCTTACCCTAGTTTTTGCTAGAAATTTTATTTGGGAAAGTATTCAAGGTTTTCCTATGGGCCTGAGACTTGAAGTTTTGTAGGAGCTTTCTTCTTTGTAGATGGTTTCATATTACTGCTCACATGGAGTATGTTGATATTGTGCTCTGCAGTGGCTTCAACACCCTCATTTAGAGCATTGTCTCTGGAGTCATGTTGTGGGTGTATTGTGCCAAAAACTTCTATGTGGCACAAACCTGGGTGTTTTTAGGAACCACTCTTGTTTGTGTTCTTGGTGTTTGGAGAGAATGGAATATTATTTTCAGGATACAACAAGGAGACTGCAAAGAAGTTCAGCAAGGAGAATTGTGAAGTCCTGTACCTGGGGAGTTCCTCAGCAGTGGGTGGGTGCCCCAGTGGTATCCCTTAATGAAGGGAAGATGCAAAGAACATAGATCCCAGGCTCTTTTCAGTGGTATGGAGTGCCAGGAGAAGCAGAACGAACTAGAACACAGGAGATTCCATCAGAAACAGAAGGATAAACTTTTTACTGTGAGGGTGACCAAGCACTGGTACAAGTTGCTCAGAGAAGTTGCGGAGTCTCCCTGACCTTGGAGATGTTGAAAAACGTGGACCTGAGCAGCTGATTGTAGGAGGCTTTGCAGAACAAGGGTGTTGGGCCAGATGACTTGCAAGATCGATGCTGAATTGAACCATTCTCTGACTTCGTGACTTGCTGCAGAGACAGATGAACTGTGTTTTTTGCTTTGGGGAAGGGTTGTCATATTGACCTGTGTTGTCTGTGAAGATGTAGCGTTCACTCTGGTTAGCATAAAAGTATGTTTTTCAACTTGGTGAAATAGATCTGATACTTTTGGTATATCTTTGGATTACATGCAGTGCTTCTGTAAAGGGATAATTTGTGATTAATTTGTGCCTCGTGAGAGAAAGAATTACAAATTCTAGGGATATACTCCAAAAATGGGTCCAGTCCCATGTCCTTGTATCTGTCTATATTTTCCTGATTTTAATTATATTAAGGACGTACACATTGTAGTGCTACGTTCTGTATTTGGTAACCAAAATACTTCTCTAGGCCATAGTTACGTATGGGAAGTTCCTGTCCCTCATCCATTCTTGTTCTAATGATACAAAGCAGAGTTTCACACCGTGGCAGAATGGAACGAACCATATGTCACCATTTGACTGTGAGGTCTACTTCCCCTCCATCCTTCAGTACTTTTCCATTTCTTGGTTGTCTTTTCCCATTTCATATTTTTTTGTTTACCTCATCACAGTGCAAGTTGATTCAACTTGCTGATATGGCAAGAAGCGATATTTTTCTGGGTTAGTTTTCAGCCACCTCAGTGATTCACACTGGCTGATGTGCTTGGGTGAGTTTCAAATGGGACCAACATGAATGGCAGAAGTCTATGGTTCGTAACGTGAGACAGGAAGTGGAGGACCCTTTTCAGCTGTGCTAATTGGACTTAGGTACTGTTGTTAAACAACAACTAATTGCTCAGCTGCTATGGTAGAGAGTTGGCTTGAGGAATTGATCTAGCTGAGAAGTAATTGAGGTGTTCAGCTGTAGCAGGCCTTGCCATGGCCTGTCTTTGAAGTAAGACAATTGGCTGTGGTAGAACAATGGTGGCATTGCAGAACGTGAATAAACAGTAAGAGGTGGAAACTCCTTAAGCTGCTAGTGTACCAAGAAAGATCTCTCTGACCATCCCCTGTTGTGACTGAATGACTAAAATTTGACTTCAGTATGCTTGTCCTTGAGAACTTTACATCCTTCTGTTCAAGAAGGGGATTTAGGCATACTGTTCAGTGAAATGCAGTTGTGCTTTCACTTAAGCAGACAACCCCTTGGCTAACAAATTTTTTGCGTAAGTGGAAAATAAGAATTGATAAATATTAATTCTTTCCAGAGGTAATTGGAACTCTCAGAGATGCTTACCTTTGAAAATGTAGTTGAAGAAACTTCCAGATCTTAAAATTGTTGCTTGTACATGTGTGTATGTGTAATAGTACATACTGATCTGACATTTTGAAATAAATTTTCTGTTTTGTGATAGTTAGAGCTGGAAGAATGCATGGAAAAATTAAAGGAAGAACGAAGAGCCAGAGTAAAGGCCGAGGAACGGGTAATGGAGGTAACAATCCTTAGCTGTTAATCATCTTCACTTTCAAAGGAGGCACCAATCAAACTATTTTCTTGCTTAATTGGAGTAATAATCAATAACCTCTAACCTGGTAGCTTCCAGAATTTCAGTTCAAAGTCGCTTGGATCATTTACTGGCCTAAGAGCAATGATGAAATCTAGATTTAGTAATGTGTATTTGTTCTCCTGATCCTATTCCAGAGCCTTGAACTCCTGGTCAAGCTACTCTTTCAATGTGCTTCATTCGTTTGATGTATTAGTTATGAAGCAGAGCATTTTGATGCCTGTTTTTCTTGAGAAACATTCATTCTGCATGCAGCTTGTAAGAGAGAGTTCTTTAAGCACTCTCACCTTCTCTGTCATGACTTGCACTGAGAAGCTGTTTGTTGCAGATGTTATTATATTTGGCTTGTGCTGTCCCTTTGACAATAACTGCTGTTCATGTGGGCAATAAAAATATTAGATGGGTTTATGGGTAGGCAGCATGTTGGCCACAGCTGTGAGTTGGTGTTGCTGACCTAGGAAGATCTTTGTGCATTAAGGATAATCAATAAGCAGAGTTCCTTGCTATAGAGTTGAATATAAGATAACGTAAATGAATGTTCTTAGATGTGATCTGCATTGGGAAGACAGTGGTGGAACCTTTTTGAACTTGAACAAAAAATAGCGCCCAGCACAGCGAGCAGATTTCCCAAAAAGACTGTGTACGCTACAAGATTGTTATCCATTCTCATCCTCCTGTAATGTGAAGTGCACCAGTGGACGCTGCTGGTTATACTTGCATGCTTTTTAGACTAAATATCCACTGCAAGTTGTCTGTTTTTCTCATGCTAGACTGCTCGGACTTAGTACCCTGTCAGAGGGGAAGGGATAAGCTAAGTAGCAACAGCCTCTAAAATAGATTACTTTCTAGTTCAACAGTTGGAGTGCGTTACTCGTATCTCTAATTTTTCTGGCCTCCTGTTGTAAAAGACAAGAGAAAGCAAGCCTGTGGTAGCAGTGTTTGCATAGCTAGAAACTCAAATGAGTGCATGGTTTAATGTTTCTCTCAAACAAAAACCCCTGTATTATCCTATAGCTGTCATTCAGATTGTCATTCAGATTGTCACTGATTTGATTAATGTTGAATGTGGGGGAAAAAAAAAAAATAGAGTTATCTTAAACTTTGAGTTTGGAGATGCACAGAAGCAGGTGAGATAGATAATGTGCTGATACAGAGGGATGAGCATAAGGAAAATGTTGGCCTCCAT